>JANVCK010002573.1:0-11510 GCA_026546655.1 Epizoanthus illoricatus | reverse complement strand
CCCCCCCCCACCCCCCCCCCCCCCCCGCCCCCCCCCCCCCCCCCCCGCCGCGCGCCCGCCCGGGGGGGGGCCGCCCCCCCCCCCCCGCCATTTTGAAACTTGCAAATATGTGAGAGGGAGTAATAAAAATAGCAATGCTGCCTGAGGTAGGGGTCAGATGTTTTCTGGAACTACCCATTCGAGACACTACATGTTTATTTGTAATTGGTTTCAAGAGTTTATTTAATGACATTCTTTTCTTTGTAACTATTACTGTAGGACAAATGGAAACTGCTTCCTGCATTCCTAAAAGTAAGTATTTCCCTAATTGCAGTGCCTGTTATCTTACATTTCACAGTCATTTATTATTTTACTTATTGGATTTTTGGATCAGTTTGATTTGTGTACATGCACTAGTTAGTACTGCCCTGGCCCATTTGCATCACTGGCTGTGCTGTTCTTTTTATTGTTTTTCAATCAGGTGAAAGGTCTGGTCAAGCAGCATATAGACTCATTCAACTATTTTATCAATGTTGAGGTATGTTGCACAATTCTGTTTTAAAATTTATTTGCTCAGTAGATACCAATTCAATCTGAGGGGTGGTGAATGGTCCTCTAGAAAACATGAGTCTTGAAATCTTGCACACCACAACATGGGTCTCGGAATCTCGGATTGTTTTGTGGAGCCACTAATTTGCTTATGTGAGTTGTCAGCAGAGTTTTTGAGTCTCAAGCTTGGAGTTTAGATGCAAGTCTCAGAGTCTCTGCAAGTCTCGGATTTTACCATTCGCCACCCCCAATCTATACTGTAGACTAGGGCCAAGCAAATGCCACTTAATGTACATAGAGTTGTGAACACTGTGCTTGTCAAGTCATGTTGTATATTCTGACTGTTTTCACACTAGAAGACAGACAAGTCGTCTGCACAGACAAGTTGTCTCACTGATGATTTGTTTGTCTTATTCATAATGTGAAAGCTAAATGAAAAAGTCATCTTGTGTTGGTCTTCATAAATTCACATTGAGATTGACAAACACATGAAATTCAATGTCAGGGGCCTGGCATCCATAATTGCTTGGTTATCCAGCCTCATTCCCAGGGGACTCAACATGATTTGATTTCCCGCAAGCCACCCCTTCCAAAAAATTACTAAAAAAACCCAAAAAATGCAGATGCAAAAGTACTTCCAAAACAAGCCCACCCAGTAGAATATTAACCAATTGGTTTATATATTTAATATTTATAAGGTATGGCCATTTTCAAGACAGAATAATCCTCTTCCATAAAATATCTCCCTCCTCCCTGAAAATTTTAGTCCAAGAAAAAGGTTTTGAAGGAAAAGAAGCCCTTTGTACATGTATATTATCTGAAGTTTACAGATGAGTATATTATACATTATTGTGTCTGTCTGTCTGTCCATTGGTGTTTTTCCTTCAGCCTGGAAGATTGCTCATGTATCTCTGCTGTATAAAGGAGGCTAGTCACAAATCCTGACAATCAATGCCCAATTTCCATTCTACCATGTTTGTCCAAAGTTCAGGAGAGAGTTACAAGCTCACAACTGCAAGAATATGCCATGACACCAAACTACAGTTAATCAACAACAAAATTGAAAAAGTTTGCATACTAGAATGGAATAAATTGCTGCAGAGCATAAGAAAACTGAACAGCTTGGCTACCTTTAAAATGTTTTAGAACACATTTTGCATAGCCTCAATATGTTTTTTTATGTTTAGGTTTGAGCTTATTGTAAATAACTGCACCTTTTATACTTGTTTAACTAGTCAACTATTTTTGAGGTTTTTTGTGGTGGTTGTTAGGGTTTTTTTTGTTTTAAATTGTTTATAAGTCCATTTTTATAGATATTAGATATACATGTATATTTATATCTATCTGCTGCACATGCATTTATAACTCATGTATAATGTGGGGTAAATAAAGTTATTATTATTATTATTATTGTCTGTTTGTCCGTCTGTCCATCCGTCTGCCTGTCTGTCTGTCAGTGAAGAAGTACACTTAATGGCTGATCCTCTCTGAATGTGCATGAAGTACATTGTACATGTATGTAAATTCAGGCAATATAAAATGGCTGTAAGTGTCTATAAACTGTGATATAAATAGGCTTTTGCTAAAAGGCGGCCTACAGTCTGGGTTTTGCCCAACATGTCAAAAATTCCTGATGTACAGGATTTGAAGAATTTTCCAAGTTTATTACAGAAATCACATCTTTGTATCGATTTTATTCAGCTTAAATTGTCCCGCATTTTTACAAAGAGAGGAAAGCTCAGGACATCTCATAATATCAGTGCAGTGAGGTCAGTGTAGACAAATGCCAGTAGCAAACTCAACTGAACAGGGCTTAATTATTAGCCTTTTAGCAATGCTGGGCCATGGCCCTGACTATGGCCGAGTCCATGGGCTAGGCCTTGGGCCTCCTTTTAGCAAAACCCGATATAAACATGCTGGAAGTTGTAGAGCATGAGAGAAGTCTGAGAGTAACATGAGGCAAAGTCGAGTGTTTCTCTTGCTTCTCAGTTGCTTTACAACTTTTGAAAGGCAGATTATATCACAGGTTATAGACTCAAGCAGCCATTTTATATTGCTTTTATAAAATAGAAATGTGATGGAGACAAAATGAGTGTCTTTAACCTCTGGTATAAACACTCATTTTGCCATCTGTTAGCCAATTGATCAGAGCATGTGTATAATAATTATCTACCCTATTTGATAATATTGTTTACAAATTGTGATGTGTATTTTGCCTGTATGTTTATTTCTACAGATAAAGAAGATAATGAAAGCAAATGAGAAGATAACTACAGATGCTGATCCTGTGTGGTATCTGAAGTAAGGCATATCTATTAAAATGTACAAAATATATTAATTACTGCACATTGATATGTTGTATGCAATACATATACATCAGGCACCTGAATTCAAGTTGATTTGAATTTAGGCAATATGTTGTGGCACTGAAGTTCTGTCACCAGTGCAAATGAAGCGATTTCCTGTCACCAAGATGTTTTGTAGTGATGTGTAGTACAATACTGTAAACGCTCTAATAAGCCCCCATCTCTATTAAGCCCCCCTCTCTAATACAAGCACCCCCTCTAGAGCTTCAAGTTTCTAATAAGTCCCCCTCCTTAACCCAAGAAGAAGACAACTTAGGATGAATTAGAAGTGTATTTTATTCTTGATGTCAACATATCCACTGATTTCCAACTTCATATAAATTTCTGTTTTAAGTATATCAATAATCATTCTTTGGCCTCCATTTGTTTCAGTTTTGAGATTTTTTAACACTTACGTACATACAGACTATATTGCTATTTTAATATTGCCAGTTGGCATTTCAGTCTTTTCAGTCAGTCTGTCTTTAGCTGTCAGTGGGCTTTGCATAAGCCCTCCCCCCTCCATTTTATTAAGCCCCCTTCTAAAAGTCCTGAAAAGAAATAAGCCCCCGGGGGCTTAATAGAGCACTTGGGTGGTCCTAATGAAGGATTGAAGAAGCCAAAGCTGCTTGACAGTGTCGGCATGTAATTCCTCCCTTGGATGGAATCCTTGCCCGTTGCATGTTTTCCCCCAGCATTTTTTCAGGTTTTCACCCAACAGTTTGCCAAGCACCCATTTATACACCTGTGTAGAGAGAAGCTTACACTATGATCTTTCGTACCTCAAGTAAATTTATGTTCTGCCCGAGGACATTATAGCAGCCAGTTTGATCCCTCAACCTCAGGTCTTATGTCTGACACACCAGATAACTACTAGATCACCACATCTCCGTCAGTGAAACGATACTTTTTTCTTATCCTGATAACTTATTGGTGAGTGAAACATATTAATTTATGATAATAATAATACATGTATTATTAATAAATATTATTTTTTTTATTTTTTTTTAAATTAAGTAATACTTTATGGTTTACATGTGTCCCATGCAGGCAACTCTTGGAATATTTGAACTGTGTGCACATTCCCACCACCTGCAAATATCAGCTGGCCTTTAGTCCTCTGCAAAATGTGGACTCCCAGAGCTGAGTTTATAATTATTAACTTGTCACATAATTTGTGCAGTTAATATTACTTCTAGTTACCATTACAATCAATTTATTAATGCATTGATTTGTACGAATAGGCAAAGCATTAACAAAGTGTGAATTTCCCTTTTCTTCGGCTTTGGTGAATTAGTGTTTTAACAGCAATTTTGTACATTGTTACTGTTTCACCCAGGTGTGTTAGTCAAGTTCAATGTTGTGGGGTAAATTTCAGGTCTGAAATGGTCAAGTTAGACATAAACACAGACAATATGGTATTGAGAATTGTGTTGAACCTTGTAACTTAGTTTTAATTTAGTTTTTTTTTATTACGTGGCAGATATTTGAATATTTATGTGGGAAGTCCTGATGTAGAGGAGTCATTCAATATCACCAAGCCAATCTCCCCACATGAGGTTAGTTACTATGTACTACTACATGTATGTATACCAAGTAATCTACATGTAAGTAGTACTATCAGTTGGGCTGCAGGGCCATGTTGTTCAATATTATGTGATCATTACACATCGTATGATCTTTTCAGGGTGGGGGGGGGGATATTCTTGGACTGTTCTAGAAGCTCTGGGTCTTTGACCCCTCCTTTGTCAAAGCTACATCTATGTACATCAACTACATATATTTTCTTTGACTGTCAACTTCAAATGATATTGAAAGAATTTATGCTGGGGCTGGAGGAGGCGGGGTGCAAACCTCCTCAGTGGATAAAGATAATGATACCCAAAAGTTGGCAACTTTTAGTCAAATTTTATGGCAAACATTTTGGTATGCAGGTCAATGTCAGAGCTATTAAGCTGTTGCCATGACAACCACATGTTTGAAACATCACTTTTTACAAAACAAAACATCACTTTTTGAAAACCAAGAGTTAAAAATACCAAATATTTCTTTTAGTGATCATACAATCATGACAGATGGTTAGTTTCCCAAATATTTCATAATTTACCAGTTTTTATTTCCATGGTGCTGACGGCAAGGCATTATGGGTGTTTTAGGTAGTTTATTTGTGCCAGCTTGTTTCAGTTTCATTTTTTTAAAATTTTTTGCATGTAGTTTTATTCAGAACAATAAATTTCAAAAACAATCATGTACATGTGTATTCAAAGTTTTGTAGTCATACCAACAATAGTGAAGGAGATATAGGTATTTATTGTGTTGCCATGGTAATGATTTTCACCCAAATAGCTATAATTATTTAGTAGTGAAACATATTAGACAAGACTGTAGAACATGAACAGGTACTGGATGGTTACATGTAACATGTAAATTATTATGTATTATTTTTTTGTAGATTCAAAATACGTTTAATTAACACACTTTGTTTGCTTTGTCTTTGCTCAGTGTCGTTTGAGAGACATGACTTACTCAGCTCCCATTACTGTGGATATTGAGTATACAAGGGGAACTCAGGTTAGTTGGGTGTTGAAGAAACAAGGTACTGTAAATAGCTGTGTACATGTATACACCAACGTACACATACATGTATAGTCCACACGAGTTCATGTCTGCAATTAAGTGCCCTTCTATGAATTCCCAATCACAGAATTTGAAATAATCTCCTCTAGATATCCATACAGTTGCTAGTTAAGGACATACAGTTTTAAAGTCTACATATATAATATTTGTAATCTATGAGTTGCTGGTTGAGCTAGAATACACTTTGGCATTTACCATAATGCATTCTGATATTGGGCTACATGTAGTTGGCCATTTCATATTGTTTTCAACTCCCTTGGGAAATTATGCTGTTTAATATTTCTCAGCAAAAATAATTAATTGGCCAATGTCACTTTCTTAGCCCGGGTTGTTTTGGTGGTTGTGTTACATGGTTACTTTTTTATTTTGCTTTTCTCCACAGAGAATTGTGAGGCACAACCTACCAATAGGGAGGTGAGAAGTACATGCACAGTATAAACCCGCATATAGAAACTACATTTGTCGAAATCTGGCTGCAATAGGTTGTTATTTATTTGATATATAATAATATGTAATGGTAGCTAATGATACCTAATGATATCTAATGATACCGAATGATATCTAATGATATCTAATGATGCCTAATGATACCTAACGATATCTAATGATATCTGATGCTATCTGATGATATCTAATGATACCTAATGGTATCAAATGATTAGCTAATGATAGCTAATGATATGTACAGTGTAATGATATGTAATGATATCTAATGATATCTAATGATATCTAATGATGTCTAATGATACCTAATGGCATCTAATGATATCTAATGATACCTAATGATATCTAATGATATCTAATGATACTTGTACCTAATGATATCTAATGATATATAATGATACCTAATGTTATCTAATGGCATCTAATGCTATTTAATGCTATCTAATGATACCTAATGGTATTAAATGATTAGTTAATGATAGCTAATGAAATCTAATTATATCTAATGATACCTAATGATATCTAATGATGCCTAATGATATTTAATGATATCTAATGTTATCTAATGATATCTAATGATTAGCTAATGATATTTAGTGATATCTAATGATGCCTTATAATACCTAATGATATCTAATGACATCTAATGATATCTAATGATGTATATACCCAATGCTATCAAATGATAGCTGATGATAGCTAATGAATTTCAGCCATAGTTTCTTATCAGAGGAATATTTTTATATACAGGTTTACAGTAGGTGTATTTGTATGTGTCATCACACCAAGTAAAATTTTAATAATCATCATCATGCCTTACACTTGTTTATTCTTAACTCTATTCATAGTGAAGTGTACAATATAAATTATTTACAATACAAAATTAATGTGAGTTAGAACAAGATGTTGTTTGAATAACTAATTGTTGACAGCTGTAACTGAAACTAAACATTACTCTTTGGATTTCTGTTTTTTCTTGAAAACTAATTTTAAAATGAATTAATGAATTTATTTATTTTGAATTACAATATTTTTACATTATAATTTACAATATTAAATCTTTGCTTTACAGTACTTTTTATAGGTAAACTGTAATCAGGAGACTAAATCTTGTATTATAAGCATAGTAATTTGCTGCAGCATTTCAGCAGTTGTTCAAGGTTTACAGCTTTACATGTATGTAAAGTAGTTGATTTTAGTCTTCTTTTTCCCATAAGAATGCCAATAATGTTGAGAAGCCATAACTGTGTCTTGTCTGGGAAGAGTCCATCGGAGCTTTCAACTCTAAATGAATGTCCCCATGATCCAGGTGAGATTAATTTTGCTGTGTTGTATTAGTCTGTAGTAAATAGAAAGAAAAAAAGCCTGTACACTTCACCATGAACAAAGTGGACTTGAAGTTCATGTCTCACAATAAGAGTCCGAGGGACCTTAGGGTTGTTTTAAAAATTATGAGTAATCAGTAAGCTTCAAGTTAATTGGAACTTCTGGGATTGGTTGAATTTGTGTGGGCTGGTCAAACCCGACACTGGAATGGTGGTTATATAAGTAGATCTGGAGCTGTCTCGGTCCTGATCTCAGCCTTTTATTGTAAGACAAGTACTTTAAGGTAATTGCAATTGAGTCTGCTCACTTGGAAAGATGTGCATTATGAATTCAAATAGTGGTGAGTGATTTGTTTTTCTGATCATTATAAATGCTGTCATCAGTCAATCATGTCATCATATTGTGGCTTTGTGATGTCAAAAAATCCCAAAGTTCAGTTGCTTGCTAATTATGAAATTTCTAGGATCCCTAACATTAAATATTGCTAATTGAAATACTGTATGTAATATATCTTGTAAACACGTGATTCACTTTTTTGTGAAGATATGTAAATAAAACACTTTTATTGTTCTTACTAGTTGCCTTAATATATGTGATACATACTAGATCACTCATGCATACCTCACTCACTAGTTAGGCAATTCTACTTGCCCAAGGCAAAAATTACTCATAACAGGTGAGCAATACATAGCTTGTATCTCTGGAGTGCTGTTACTAGATGTGCACACTATACATGTAGTCCTCTTCCTTTGAAACAGGTAACAATAATTGCCTTTAACATTAATTACCAAATGAATGCGTTTGTTAACAGGTGGATATTTTATTGTTAATGGGACAGAAAAGGTAATTCTTATCCAAGAGCAGTTGTCTAAGAACAGGATAATTGTTGAAACAGACAAGAAAGGAAATGTTGGATGCTCTGTTACGAGGTAAGAAAGAGTTGCATATGGCAAAGGGTAATTGAGTTATTCCAGCTTGTTAAATACATGTATGTTGTTATATTCCTACTGATATACATGTACTGAATACCGTTTTGGAGCCTAGACACTTACAAAATGTATGCCTTCTTTTATCTATATATCCGTGGTATCCCCCACAACTACCATGGACCTGCTATCCCCACATCTGTACCCCAGGGTTAAAAGTTGACATTTTAAAAGTTGGCTTCAAGTTTGATTCTTTCCAACAATAGTTCAGTCATAAAGATGACTACATAATAAACGTTTTTATATACGATAGTTGGCAACTTACAGTTCTGTTGTGCAACTCTGTATGTAGTTCCACTGCAGAAAGGAAAAGCAGAACAAATCTCATCACAAAGAATGGAAAATTCCTCCTGAAACACAACACACTTACTGAGGTAAGTGTGAGTTATTCAGTTGCTGTATACATACAACTGTGGCTTTACAGGACTGTAGCTAGGATTTAATATGGGGAGGTTTGAACAAGCCTGGAAGATTGTCCAAAGGTCACACATATAAGGACACTTTAAAATGCTCTAAGTGACAATTGCCACCCAATTTTCTTCAGCCGAAAGTTCATTCCTGTTTTATTACATGTATACAACACAGTTTGCATGTAGAGCAATTTGAGTAGATAAGGTTCCATATGCCTTTAAAAATGGTACACTGTTTGTAACTGAAGCAAAAGTATGGTCAGTGATTCTAACTATTTATGCAAACACATTTCCACGGACGAAGTACACCACTTGACAAAAACATGCATGTGCATTTGTTATCTGTAAATGCAAACAAGAGTGCAAAAAGTCGGATGGAAAGTTCAAATGAAAATTAAATAACTTTGGTATTTGATTAACTTCAAACAAATTTGGCCATCGTAGAAACAGAAAGAAAGTTGTGCCAAAACTAGCTAAAAATAAGTGTTTTTCCAGGATCTGCCAGTTGTGGTTATCTTCAAAGCGATGGGAATGGAAAGTGAACAGGAGATCGTACAGATGGTGGGATGTGAGGAAGAAGTAGTTGCATCCTTTGCTCCATCCCTGGAGGACTGCCACAAGCTCAACGTCTATACCCAACAACAGGTACTGTACATGTACTACTGTATAGCGGCACTGTCTGAGAAGATCAGATCAGATGAGATGAGACGAGATGAGACGAGATGAGAGGAGATAAGATAAGAAACAGTAGTTGCGTCAAAATTCGAAACATTTCGGGACAAATTCTGGTCCTCCTGTAAGCGGTGTGTTAGATTATTTACAATCTTAAGCTTACAGTTGTATTAATAAAGGATGGTTTGGTAGATTGATGGATGGATGGGTGGGTATATGGGACAATTTAAGTCTATATGGAAGGAATAATGTTGAAAAGACTATTTGGTTGTGGCTTTGGATATTACAAACTACACAAAGTTACTTTGATGATCTAGCTGTGTTAACATTTTTTTGATACATTGTATATTATGATAAACTACCTATTTGCAAGAATTATTATTAAATCCAAATCAAATGGGCATACAAGAGAGTTATATGTAGTGATGGTATTTAGTGAGAGTTTCTTAACTCGCACTGACTATCATTGGCCTGTCTAAACAAACGAGACTTGCACCAATTCTCATGAAATTTGGAATGTTTAAATTTGATGAGATCATATGAGGGTTGAGGAGACCACATGTAAGTAGGAAGTCAAACGAGAGCAAAAGTTCAAAGTTTCATCAGCTCTCATGTGTTCTAAATTCATTTGATCCAGGCTTTAGACTCCACAGTTAGTTCATTCTTATTGTTGACTCCTTGTTCCTGTTTCTTCAGGCATTGACTCATATGGGTAATAAAGTGCGCCAAAGAGCAACTTGGGGTAGATCCAGGAGCAAAGTGGATGAAGCAAGAGAGCTTCTTGCTGGAACCATTTTAGCTCATGTGCCGGTATGGAATTTGTGTATGATCGTATGTTTTATTTATGTTGTCTCTAGTCGCATCGTATAGAACAACTACAGTCTGTATGGAAGCTGATATGCATATCTGGTTCCTCTGATGCAGGTATTAAAGTATAACTTCCGAGGCAAGTGTGTTTATCTTGCACACATGATCAGAAGAGTGTTATTAACACAGGCAGGAAAGGTGAAATTATGCACATACTTGTATTTACACCATTGATACAGCTGGTACAGTACAAGGTTTTGTAGTTTACATATGTATATATACAGTGCATGTTTGTATATGTGGAAAAGAGAGACACATAGCTAATTAGAGAGACACACACAGACACATAGAGAGACAGACACTCAGAGACATGCAATATAGACTTGTATCTATTTTGCTCAAAGTGGTTTACTTTTTGCCAAGGACACAAGCAAGAGCAAATGACCTGCACAGCATCGATCAATTGGACAGCTACATGTACATGTAGAATTTGACAGTAGTGCGAGAGTAATGCAACAGTGGTAAGATTAGGCACTGTTCTAGCATTGACACCTTTGAGAATCAGATAAAGACCTATCTTTTTAAGGAAGCATTTTATTGTTAATTTTTATTACTGTCATATTTTATAGCACTTTCACTTATATTTGAAGTCGCACTTAAACTTTGCCTCGTTTGTATGGTTATTATACGTATTTTTTATTCTTACTGTATGCTTAATGTAAAGCGCTTGTTAATATTTCACACCACTTAAACGCTCTATAAATGTATATATTATTATGTGTAACATTAGTATCACAGGTGTGTGACAGTGGTATCGAGCAAACTGTATTTGCATGTTTGTTGTATGTATATACAGTATCCAGTTTATGCTTGTGTGTGTATTGAAGCTAGCACAAGACCTAGAGGATGCCATAACAATGAATGGAATTGTTTGGAGCCTAACATTACTTGCTGTAATTATGTGCAGACGTGTGCGGATGACAGAGACTATTATGGTAATAAGCGTCTTGAGTTAGCTGGCCAGGTACGTATAAACATACATGTATATACATATATTTAGATTTGCAGACCCACAGAGTCCCTTGAACCACCTTTTTGTTTCTCAAATTAGAACAATTGTTTTGCAGTTCAGAATGGAGATTAAAATCTGAATGAGAAAGAGTAATGTAATCACACAGTATTCTGATACGCAATAAAGACTTGTATTTGCATGTATTTTGCTCAAGGTGGTTTACTTGCCGCAATATTTAACTTCTAGTAAATCATTTTAATGGCAGTTTCAAATTAAAGCTGGGTGATTTATCTCAGGATAAATCATTTTGCAACGGTGTAGCAGGGGCAGATCCAGGAAATTC
>JANVCK010002462.1:0-13844 GCA_026546655.1 Epizoanthus illoricatus | reverse complement strand
TGGCCGGCCCCGCCCCCCATCCCGATCATGTGGGTTTTTTTTTTCCCGTGGGCGCCCGCCCCCCCCAACCCTAACACGTCACATTTCAAGGTCGTGGTGCGCGGGAAATTCAAAGCAAGAAACAGTCAAACTAAATCGCTTGGCGTTAGCTCTGTGAACAGAATTATGGATTTTAAATAGCCAATCTGGACTAAGGCAATACTAAAGTTTTATTTGAGAGTAAAAGGGTTTTTCAGCTGAGGTATCCTTTAAAATGCGAACCTGAGACTCGAGCCTGAGGCCAGGCGATAATAAGAGAAGAAGAGACAACAACAGCAACAACAACGACTTTATTTACACTTGTTACTCTTACAGCGGAATAGAAATAAGTAGAAATATTAACAAATAATTGTGAAGGCCACCTGTAATAACCATATAGGGCTAAACGTGACAGGTGACCTACTGTGTAAAGAAATTATCCGAGGTTTTGAGACCAATCCAAACATTTCCGAGATCCACTGTTCCCTAACTGTTCCTTTCGTATTACAGATCAAGTTTGATGAGCTGAATCCGGAGACCCTAAGCGGACAGGTCATGAAGTACGCCAAGACTGTGTTCCAGTTGGAGAAAGGGCTGCCGCCAAACAGCGTTGTACCTATACTGAAGGAGAAGGTGGAGAGCATGAGGCACAAGGTATGAACTGTGGTGTAAACCCTGCCATACAAACTGCTATGACGGACTGACTTGTGTGAATGTGTTTTACCAGATGTGGGAAACGTGGTGGCCAAATATTTAGTGTGTCGGACTTAAGACCAAAAGGTTGAAGGGGCGATCCTTGGACAAAACATTTACTCTCACACTGCTTTTGTCCGCCCAGGTGTATAAATAGGTACCTGATGAATTGCTGGGGGACAAACCTGACAAAGTTCTGGGGGGGTAACCCTGCGATGGACTATAGCATCCCATCCAGGGGGGAGTAGTAATACTCTCGGTCTCTTCATGCTACAAAAAGCCAGAGTTAAGCGCCGGCTCTGATAAGCCAATTTGGCTTCTCCAATCCTTGATTGGAACAGACTTCACTTTGACTTTAATCACACGAATGCGAGTTCAATGGCAGACACAGTGCAGTAACGTTGATTGAATGAGTAGAAGCAATCTTTTTTTAGACAGCTAACAATATTCCATTACATTTACCTTATTACGTATCATATCACATATAGTTTCATATTTGAATTGAAAGTAGATATTTTGGTATGCAAGTGATAGTCAATAACGTGTCCAAAGTCATCAGGTTACCTCAAGTGATAACATTATGACAGGTAAATTAAGAAACGTGTCGTAAACCAGTTATCACATTTTATATATTTATTCCCTGTTCTCGCGATTAAACACATTGAGGGATAGTAGTATACCCTGCTGTCATATTGTCAAAGGAATGTATGGTATTTAATTTATGTGATAGACAATCGTGTATTATGCGCCTCATTAGTATGGCGTTGCTAATAGTTAGGCTGAACATTGCTACAGCCTCTAATATGTATACATGTAGGTAATCTTACAGTGAATGTGGGATGCGCCTTTGAAGAAATGTTTGTTTATTATGTTTTGCATCACTTTTAACAGCTGCCAGTGATCACAAATCTGCGTAATCCTTCACTGAAACAGAGGCACTGGGACGCGATTCAACAGATCTTCAACTATCATTTCAAGGAAGACGAGCCTCTGACTCTGGGCTTACTGAACAGGATCGAGGCCTTTGATCACACAGAGTCCATCGAGGAAGTGGCTGGGCAAGCCTCCAGCGAGGCGTCCTTGGAAGCAATCCTGAAAAAGGTGTGTCAGAAAATCATAATATCAAGCTGTTTACGCACTCCATGTTTCACCGCACACGGTCGGGAAAGTACTGAGCAAGTTCTAATCTTTTGATGTTAGTTGCCATTTTGAACTCACATTTTGAAATCACGTACACAAACCAAGCGTTTTATTGGCTTATTGATTTATTTTACTGAGTTAGTTGCTCACGACCGCTGCACATGGTGAGCATGCCTTAAACTATACATTTTGCTCACGGCCACGTGACTGGCAAAATCAGCTTGCAGAAAACAGTCACTTGTGGCTCTTAGCTCAGTTGAACCTGCTGTGCGGTGGCCTTCATAGGGGAATCTTGACGGTTATTCATGAGTCTGGTGAGACAAAGGTTTCTTTGTTTGAAGGTGTTTGTAATTGAAGGGTTTATTGATAGACATGCTGTCAACAAAGATTTTCCTATTTAGCGGTCGACGAAAGGCTACTATAAGATATAACGAAACTACAAACTTTGAACCTCATATCAGAACCACTTGAAGCATCATAGTATTTCTTAGAGAGTAATTTTGTATCAGTTGTTTTCAGTGTTCTATGTAGTGATATGTTCATTCTTAACTCATTAGGATGCAATGTTGCTGGTACTAAGAACGGTATATATCGACGACCCCCTCCCCCCGTGTACTGACCTCTAAGAGCATGAAATTAACTTTTAAGGATTTCCCTATAGGTTGAAGATGCGTGGAAGCAAACAGAATTCATTGTGCTGCCTCATCGTGACTCTAAAGATGTGTTTATACTCGGTGGAGTAGATGATGTGCAGGCGTTACTGGATGACAGTATGGTATGTTCCAGTGTATTACGAGATCTTCCAAGTAATTTCCCAGTCATGGCTTCATGATATGTATAGGGAGAACAGTTTATACTATAGGACAACAACATGAATGTCAGCAAAATGAAGAACAACAGTCTGCGAGTCAGCAACACGTGAGATAGCAGTACGTTGGACAATTGCAAAAAAACAGTGGCAGTTGTTAATTGGTTTTGAGCCATACAAACGTCTTTGCCATTCACAATTACATCTTTGATCAGAAAGTAACTTTAAAACAGCCTATGTCGTAAAATATAGAAAAATGCCTGGGTCACGTTTTGTGAAAGTTAACTGTAGAGTTCAAAGATAAACCAGCTATAACAGATCTAGACACGCGTTGTCGTAGGTTTAATTGTAATTATTTTTGTTCAGTATAGTTTGGTCTCATCCAATATTAATGCCTCGATTAAGATGTTTTGCAATATAGGCCTTACTTGAATACACTTGGTGTGGACTTTACGGTAATGTGAAAAAACCTAATTTTTATCGCTACAAAATGGTCCATTTCTCACTTGTCCAAAGCTCCCATCAGAATACCAACAAAGGCTTATGTAACGAATTAGAAGATCTTATTTTTTATTTAGATTAAATGGGAATGGAGAGCAATGATTTTCATTTCAAACACTCGACTCAAAACCTTTCTTGAATGTTGAAGACAAGACAGCTGGATGGTTTTTCCTGTTCAGGCCCCATAGAAGAAAAAGGATCATGAAACTGTTCTAGTACACTCGCTTCACACCTGGTTCACGATTTCATAGTTGATTCATTTTATGTTTCAGGTCAACGTATCGACTATTGCTGGGTCTCGCCACGTTGGACCAATCAGACCCAGGGTAGAGGACTGGGTCAGACAGCTTCACCTGTTCAGTGAAACCCTGGTGAGTAGTAAAAGGAAATCTGTTTCCCTTGCCAAAGTTGTAAATGATTTTAGGATGGGTAAGCCATTTGAAAAGAGTATGTAATCCCATGTTAATAATCCATCACTTCATTGTTAACAACATCATCATCATCATCATCAACAACACATGATCATCACCATTATGATCATATAATCAACAGCCTGATTATCATTGTCGTGGTTTGTTTGTTTATCCACTGTATTCTTTATAGTGTCTAGAGAGAGTGATCGATAGATGAGTTAAATTTACACACTGCAGCAAACGTTGCTGAATTGCGTGTAGATACATTGTGATAAACATTTAGAAAGTGAATGAGAATCCTAATTACAATGTTAATTTTCTAACTAATAAAAAAACGGGAATTAGTAAAAATGTTTATAATTGCATTAAGGTCTGAATTGTAAAAATGGTATATAGATACAAAAATTCTAAAAACTACAAGTCAAGAGCCAGCAAGATTAAAAATTGTTGAAACCTTTTGGTTTTGGCTTTATGGGCATTACATTTACGATTCTGCCTCAGTGAATAGAAGGAGGTGTTCTGTTCTGGTAAGAGATCATGGAGTTGTGATTCAAATTCTCCATCACTTTGAGAAAACGTTTCATTGAGAGGAACTCACGGCGATCTCGTAGATTGTTGAGATTGGAAATCCTAGTCATGTGATCATGTGCCTTTACCCTTCTCAGTGGGCGCTTTGTCCTTACATCACCTCGTAATATGTTGTTTCTTGTAGGATGAGTGGCTGACCTGCCAACGTAACTGGTTGTACCTAGAGAGTATTTTCAGTGCTCCAGATATCCAGCGACAACTGCCAGCTGAGGCTAAGATGTTTATGACTGTCGATAAATCCTGGAAGGAGATCATGAGGAAAGTGTATAGGTTACCCAATGCACTCAGAGCCGCAACCCAACCAGGTAAGGATGTTTTAGGTCTCTGTGATACATGTATGTACTCTTAGATTGACCATGTTTTGCGTCATCGAATGGTCAAAGTTTGACCATGAGGTGACGAAAAAAAGTGGTCTGTAAGAGTGCACACCACGAAAACCTGTCGTAAATTTTGTTTTATACAACAAGAAACTTAAATTGTCAAGTGTACCGGCTTTTTATGAGAGATAAATTGAGCTTGGGAAAACAGATCTCGTCCCTAGATCTCGTTTTGGAATTTTGGAGGGAAAAAATTGGGGATGGGGGAGGGGGGGGATGAGGAAACGAGATCTGGCAAAATTTGATTCCGCATGGGCCAAGAATCAGGCCCACCTACCAACTGCACACGTCCAAGTTCCCGTCAGCAAACATCTGATCTCGTCACCAGATCTCGTTTTGGTTCCAAAACAAGATCTATGAACCAGATCAGCCCAGAGGTGTTAATGGGAACTTGGGCATGCGCAGTTCGTGCGTGGGCCTGATTTTAGGCCCACGCAGAATCGAATTTTGCCACATCACATTTCCTCCTTCCCCCCCCCTCTGTCTTCCGAAAAAATTGTTTTCCTCCGAAATTCCAAAATAAGATCTGGGGACGAGAACATGGGAAACCATTCAAGTGCGCGCGTACAGTGGTGACCTTGACCTACAGTGGTGACCTTGACCTACAGTGGTGGTACGCACAGTGATGGCGCGTTTATATTGTAGTATGTACTTTTATTGACAATGATTTTCAGCCAGTCAGAAAGCGAGAATATCATGACATGTTGTAAAAGATAGTATTACCCAATATCACCTATGGTCTATCCGTTTATGGTGCAGCCGACTCGAACCTACGCACTTGTCGATAAGAGTAGGCTAATGCCGGTGTTGTGGTCTGTCACCTCCTCTCTGCTATGTTTCTGACCGTGGGAGTCTGGCCTAGAAGGGACCGTGAGTCCTATTGCCTGCATTCCTGCTGCCACTTGCAGCAAATGTCACAAACCAAACCAAACCAAGCCAAACTCTTATTCAGTGTTTTTACATCATTGTCATAAGCGTATAGAAGTGCATATAAGAAGATAAACCGAATCTTCTGAGCCTTGCTAGGTGTTGAACCCGGGACCTCCTGATTAGAAGTACAGATATTTCACAGTACATATGTAATATCTGCTTTATTTTGTACGGTAACGTTAACAAATTAATGAATTCATTAATATAATTAATTGTGATAATCAATGCTTGCTTCAGGTCTCGGATCTCGCAGAGGCCTAAAGTTAATGAATTCATTAAAAATAATTAATTAGAATCTTTAATGCTTGCTTCAGGTCTCCGATCTTCCAGAGGTTTGAAGTTAATTAATTCATTAATTTATTAATTATAAATAGGTAATTGACATTAATTAATGCTTGCCTCAGGTCTCCTGGAGACGTTCCAGAACAACAACGCCCTTTTGGATCAGATTCAGAAATGTCTGGAAGCCTATCTCGAGTCGAAATGTGTCATCTTTCCAAGGTAAGTGGCTGCTCCTAAAGTTACAAGATATGTCGAGAATAACTCTAACACAACATAAAGATCTCAGGTAATGTACTGTTCCTTTTCAAATGATATGATGATGTTTGTTTTCAGATGTTTGCTGAATTTCGTCTTGAATCTTTTGGTGAGATGAAACTTGACAGTGATAGCCTAATTTTGTAGCTGTAAACCAGAAGCCTGTGAAGTTTGTCGTAAGGATGTTTAGTTGGCCATTTCAGCTCCCAGCACGACACAGTGTACTAAAGTATTTCCTAGATTACGTGTCCTTCCTTGATTAAGCGCCCCCTCAATTAAGTCCCCTACTAGTATTGCAAAATTGTAAATAAGCGCCCCCCCGAATAAGAACACTCCTTCTCAGCTAGGAAACAGTAAGAGGGAATGTATGAGTTATGTATGATATTGAGTAAGAAACAAGACCAGGCCACGCCAAAGAACTCCATACAGCAAGCACGACGGTAAAACCGAATGTATCGTTGTCGCTGTTTATTTGACATAATATCGTACAAGAAAACGGTAAACGGTGTTAACTCTCCCCCTTCCCTCGAATAAACGCTAGCTCTTATTTTCACATGAAATATTAGAATAAGCGACTGAAATGTGGTATCCTTCTTAACCATAGATGTCTTACAAAACATTAAAAAAATATTTTTTTACACGATATTGTACACATTAGAAAACTTTAGTTGTCACTCTACTTATCATCACCAGTCTTGTATTGATATGTTTCCATAGCTAACTTGTGGTTTGTCTCTTTTCCTTTCCAGATTCTACTTTCTTTCTAATGACGAACTTCTGGAGATTCTGTCACAGACACGCAACCCGCATGCAGTGCAACCTCACCTGCAGAAATGCTTTGACGCAATAGCAAAGTAGGCTTCCACTTTGTTGTATTTACGTTGTACATCACCATGTGTTAAATTTCTACATTTTTGATTTTTTTCCCCTTCAATCTAAAATCAATTGTTTCTTAGGCTGGAATTTGGTACTGCTGCTCAACCCCCTCAGACACCCGGGGGAGAAAAACCTGTCACACCCAGTGGAGAGAGACGTAAGTACTATAAGCGGGCGCAATGAACATGCTTGCTGCAACGTGTGATGCAATGAAGAAAACTTGCCACATTGGAGGCTAAGTGCACTTTAAGACTCATTCATTAATACAGGTAACTCTCTAGGGATTCGGAGAAATGAAATGCACTGAATGTATATAGACGAAGCCGGAACCACCTCCCACCCCTTCCGCAATAATTTAGCTTCAGGAAATAGAATTGCTGTTAGCAGCTGATTTAAACTATAAGAGCAAGTTGTGATCTAGTCAAAACGTAGGCCCTGTCCGCACTAATACGTTTTCAAAAGCCTCCTACTAATAACCATTTAAGAAATAGAAAACGTTTCCATATGTTCCATCGAGTTATGGTAACACGGGTGCAGGTTTGGGAGAACAAGAAATAGCTGCAGTAGCACAAGCCGAAGGCGAGTGTTTCCACAGCTATTTCGAGTTCTCCAAACTTGCAGAAGTGTTACCTTAACTCAGTGGAAAACACAGGAAATGTTTTCTATTTTCTTTATTAAAAAAATGCAGCCGTTATACGAACAACGATTTCTATGTTTTCCATCGAGTTATGGTAAACGGCTTTCAACCAATTAGAGCGTGCGTTATATCTAGTTTATTTTGTAAAGTATTTTATAAATCAAAGAGTAAGTATGGTATTCCATAATTTCTTTAGTTTCCACCTATCTACACTTCCAGCTTAGCTCCGAAACAAATATTGTTGTCATGATAAAAATACGAAAAAGGGTATTGACAGTTGTGTAAAATTGCTGAATTTAGTGGCAATTTCCTGAAAGGTGTTTCATTAATGACTATGTTTGTGTTGCTGCAGCCCAATCTGCAAGCAAAGCAGTGGAAACCAAGACCAACGATATCCTGGCCATGCTGTCACCAGAGGGTGAAAGAGTTGGCCTTACAAAGGTAAATATTCAGAAAAGTGGTGTCGCAATGAACACAATAATAAATCTATCATTGAAAGGAAAGAATATCTTTATAAGTTGACATTGACTAAACACAACTCTGAGTTAGCATCAGAATATAGACATTCCGTACAGTGTTGCGTGTAGTGTTCCACCTGTTAAGGGATGGACCATTTGATACTGTGGGGGTTGCATAATGGGTTTAGGATATTTTGTTTTAATAGTATTAAAAGTATTAATATCATTAATCCCGTAGAGTCTACGATACGTACACTAACAAGTATGCAAAAATTTGTTACAAGTTTGAACAAAGCTCATTTCAAGAGTATCAACAGAACTTTTTTATGAGGGAGTAGGTTTTGACTGCCGATTTCATATTTTAATCAATTTTTAGTCAAATTTTAGACAAGTAACGTTTCTTAGTGTTATTCTTTTAATGAAATTTTAAATGCTTTAGTTTAAAATAACTTTAGAATGCATGTTATTTAATTTTATATTTGATCGTCATTCTTGTTAATTGAAGTTGCTTATATACCTTCCATAAATGCCATGCATAATTACGTGTTTTGCAGGGTTTGAAAGCTCGTGGTAATGTTGAAGATTGGTTAGGTAAAGTTGAAGAGTCCATGGTTCTGTCCCTGAGAAGACTAGCCAAGGCTGCCATTACTGACTACGAGAGCAGACCACGAGAGGAGTGGGTGACTTTACACGCCAGCCAGGTACGACGAGATGTCTTTTTGAAACTGAAATATTGTTGTTCTTCCCAAAGCTCGTACTATAATCATGGTATATTTAACATTAGGTTTGAAGGGGTGAAAGTTTGGAGCTCTGCTAATTCTAATATCAAAACCTTAAGCAGACGTTCATTTAAAGTGAAGCTCAAACATGACCTTCTTAAATATAAAATACTAAATTTGCCTAGAGTCCCCTTGCCCATACCTTCACTTTCCCCTCTTTACCGAATTCCCCCTCCTCGTCTTTTTTTATATTCACTTATGTTTGTTTGTTGTTGTTTTTTTATAACATTTTTTTATTATTTGCACAGCAAGACCTTAATCATACAATATTTATTTTACAGGTTGTCATTTCTTACAAAATTTCTTAAGAGAATAGTTAAAGGAACATGCGTATTTTTCAACATAATGTTTGGATCTGATAACACTTTTTAAACACACAAAGGTTGGCTCCTTTTCTGCTAATTTACATTTATAAATGTAATATTTTGTGCTCAGAGGTAAGTAATTCTTAATAACGCTTGTTTGAGAAACTTCAGTTTCGCCAAAATGTACCTTAGGCAAAGACAGTTCCATATCAAACTTTGCTACTTCCCTAATCCAGGTTACAAGTTGTTCCCAAAGTATCTTTATTTTAGGACAATGCCAAATTGATGCACTATTGTTTCTTTTGTATTTTTACAAAAAGTGCATAGTTCTGTTTCAGTTATACCCACCTGGTAAAGAAATGAATTTGTAGCTAAAATTCTCTGTAAAATATTATACTAGAAACTTTGGAGATTTGTCTCAGTTGCACAAGTTTGTATGTTTGTTTGTTTATTTGTCTTGTCGTTTGTCCTCGTGCCAAATCAATCTTCAGTATTGTACGTCACTCCGTGCATTCAGCACCATTCCACTGCACTTAAATTTAGCTAGATTTGCCATATAGTGATTCTAGGGTTCCCGTATATTTAACTACTGTAATTTTATTTAAAGTCTGTCAGTCGTCGATACGAGTAAAGATGTTGTTGTTGTTGTAACTCTTATATTATGTAATAGTCTCTATGAAGGCACTGTAAACGCGTGCTATTATTTTAATTAAACACTTCTTATTAATATTGATATTATTATCATTAATATTATTATTATTGTAATAATTTGCAACTGCTGATGTCCATCACAGGTTGTGCTGATGATCTCTCAGACCATGTGGTGCCGTAACCTCACTGAATGTCTTACCACTGATGGTGATCGGCACGAGGCAATGAAATCTGCAGAAGAATCTTCCTTCCAGGTATGTTGCAGTGTTCTTATGGTGGTCTGGAATCACCAAGATGCTTTGCGAGCGTCTGTTATTGTTTACATCTTATCAACGCTAGAGTATCTTTCTTATCACTACACACGTGAGGTTTTATAATGTATCATTATTCATTGGAATAAAAAATAGAGTAATATTACTATTTACTTGGTTGCTGCCATATATATCAAGTAATACAGCTGCTTGTTGTTGTCAAACCTTTTTTTTGCCTGACTTTATGACTGACTTAGCAAAATGAGAAACGCCAAATAATCGATATTTCTTGATTTGATTGCAACTGCCAATTTCCCTCAAACACAGTCTTAATCAATATAGTTTAGCAATTAAGGTAGCAGACCTTGCAACTACCAATATACCCTCAATGCTCAAACACAGTTGTAATCAATATCGTTTAACAATTAAGGCAGCTGACCCTCCAAAACGTGAGAAGCATAAGATATAAGCAAAGATATGAAACTTGACAAACACTCGGTGTATTCTTGGTTATGGTGGCTGGCACCAGAGCATAAGCAAATATGAGGAACACGTAAGGAAAATCGATGTTTTTGTTTATAGTTGTAAATATTAAGATGTAGTACCGTTTAATAGCAGAAACCAAGTTTGAAGATCCCTTGTCTTCTAGTTACGTTCTATTTTGAAACAATTAGAAGGCAATGTGACAAAACATAATTTGACCCTCCTGAATTTATTTGATGAATCCCAGAAATGCACGTCCACCCGCAATGCACCTTAGTTGCGAATGGGCCTTTAATGTAGACAAATCAATGTTGCTTTGTAACGTTATAGAAGGAAATTCCGTGCTGATGTAACAGTTTTATTGATATGCTCCTGTTTACTATCTGTAGAATCTGAACAGCCTGGCAGCTCTTGTCCGTGGTGAGCTACCGAAATTGACCCGCAGCATTCTGTGTGCTTTGATCACCATTGATGTCCATGCAAGAGATATTGTGACTGGAATGGTTGAGAAACAGGTAAGAAAGCCAATTGCCTCACCTCACAGCTGCTTCTCAGTGCTTTTACAAGATTTCTTTTGACCCTCATCCATATAACGAAGAACTCGTGTAACAAAGGTCAGCATGGTCCAGGGTTCGTACGGGTCCTCAAAAACCATGCAAGTCCTTAAATTTTCCTTTCTGAAAGTTAAGTACTCAAGAGTCCATGAATTTTCTAAAAACCATCCCAAGTTCATGAAAAGTCCTTAAATTTTGTTTTCCTAATTTTTGTAAAAGAATACGTTTTGTGGGGATTGGGTGCTATGGGTCCTTAAAAATGCCATGAATAGTCCATAAAAAGTCCTTAAAATTTATACTGAGATTAGGGGAAGAACCCTGAATCGGTCTTACACCATGTGGCACCTATGACTATGCAGTGTTTTGCTAGTCGATGTTAGCAATCCCAACGTTTCAAACCAATGCTTACTTTCCAGTTCATTCAATTTATTCAGTATTAGTATGTGAAGAGGAACGTGTTCGGAATCTAGAAAATCTAGGGGCTAACATGAGTATTGATTACAAAGTAGAAATAAGCTTAGAAAAAACGCATATTTACCCGGTGGCTTCTCTGGTTCCGCAACTAACCAAAATATCACCCAGTGGCTTTGCTGGTTCCATAACTAATGAAAATATTCACATTAACAAGCCATTATCACGTGCGTCAGTAATGACCTCTAGAATATTCCGCATTAAATTTAAAATTAGGTAATTATCGATAATTTCGTGTAGAACGAAACATGTAGTTCTGTAAAGATGCGTAAGTGGGGTCATTTGGTGCACCTGTGATCTAAGACGTTGTCTCAGTTGTGTTGAGTATGTTAAGGGAGACAGTAGCCGATTATTGTGACATTGTAATGTTATCTTTGTACCTTGTGTGCTGTAGGTGGAAGATACGAGTAGCTTTGAGTGGGTGAAGCAGCTGCGATACTACTGGGACCCAGACCTGGACAACTGCGTTGTGCGCATGTCCAACTCCATGTATATCTATGGTTACGAGTACCTTGGAGCATCCGCACGTCTCGTCATTACACCCTTAACTGTAAGTCCTAGCTGTGGTTTCATTTCTTTGTGGTAAAGTGAAAGCCACACAAGATTGTGTCCCAACATGAAATGTTGAATGATACAAACAGTATTTGGGGTTAATACAAGTTTTCATTGTACCAATTTTAGACGGGATCTTTGCAACAACGTGTATGTAATAGGTTCTTTTATTAAACAAGAATGGCATTGTTGTCCTCTTTGTAAAGCTATTACATGATGCAGGCTTGCTCAGATTTTCCTGAAATGGATGCAGCAGTTGAAGAATCAGCCTTAACATTTAAAAGAAACCTCGGGTGAAAAATAATTTTGCTCTCCAACTAAGCTTTGGTATTGCTTTAGTTCAGATTGGCAGTTTAAAATCCATAATTCTGTTTACCGAGTCAACTCCAAGCAATTTAGTTTGACTATTTCTCGCTTAGAATTTCCCGCGCTCCGCCATTTTGAAATGTGGCGTACTTACGTTGCAGTGCCAGGCCCCACTCTCGGCGAAATACAATGTAACTGAATGTGTGGGGGCCTGGCACTGCAACGCAAGTACGCCACATTTTAAGATGGCAGCACGCGGGAAGTTTGAAGCAAGACATAGTCAAACTAAATTGCTTGGCGTTAGCTCTGTCAACAGAATTATGGATTTTAAACTGCCAATCTGAACTAAGGCAATACTAAAGTTTTATTTGAGAGCAAAAGTGCTTTTCAGCCAAGGTTCCCTTTAATCCATTACATTTTAACCCAATATTGGATTCTGTTACCCAACAACTGACTTTGACTGCAAATCGTGGATTTTCAGTTGGGTTAGTGATCAATGTTTGAACAACACTTCTTTAACAAGACATCGAGTAATAAATCAGAGGTTCAGAAATCCAATCCTAAATTAGGCAAAATCCTGGGTTAGTGTTAATCGGCTTTTGAGGAACCAGGCACCTGACCGGGTTGCCTCTCTCCCACAGTCCCTCACGGACCCGGCCAAAAAAATTGATAATATATAATATATAAAATGGCGACATGACATGACTACCAGAGTTTGAAACGTGAAACTAAACGTGATCATGATTACATTGCATTATATATGACAGAATTCGAGTTTACGGTGTAATATAGGCTTAATATTACGGCCCTAGAGCCTTTTGAACTGATAACATGTGTGTGTCCTCTGTAATACGGATACTTTGCTATATATTTACGATGTTCGTAATCACAATAATCGACTGTACTTTCACTGAGACATTAATTTTGTCACTTCCTGGGAAAGGTTGAGGAGTGCAGTAATTGAGTAACTGTCGAATACAAGAAGTTACACAGCTAAGAAAGAGCAAAAGAATTTTCCAGTATTAACACCCACTTCACGGAGAAAAAAGATCGAAACTGTGGCAGAAACATTCGTACAGGAAAATTCTGCAAAAATTCTAAAAGATTATTTCAAACCATCCCTCTTTCTTCAGCCCTGAAATGCAAGTGATCCACTCCTCAAGTGAGTTTAAAGCAGGCTATTTCGACATCCAGGAAGTCCATGCACTCAGTTTTCATTTGTATCTTGAAAACATTTTCATATATTGTACATAGCATGTGTTTAAATAAGGGGCCGTTTATTATTTATCGTGCAGGGGGAGAGGGGGGTAGCAGGAGAAATTAAATCAGGCTAAAGTTTTTCAGAGGCCCCTTTTGAGGTAATCCAATTTTGTTAAGGCCCGCTCCCCTTCAAACTCAAAAGCAGCCAAGACAAATACATCTCGGACTGCCCCTCTTAAATTTCACCACCATCACCACCACCACCACATTTCACCACCACCACCACATTTCACACACACACACACCACCACCACAA
>JANVCK010002351.1:0-13847 GCA_026546655.1 Epizoanthus illoricatus | reverse complement strand
GTGGCGGCGCGCCCCCCCCCCCCCCCCCCCCCCCCCCCCATAGCCTGGGGAGTTTATAAGTGGTATATAAAAAACATTTCAGAATGACCAGATACTATCTGAACAGTTGTGTTAGAAATACCTCCCAGAAATCAACAGTTGAACAGAACTTTGTGAAAGAAATACCTATAATACTAAATTAGTATCTATAATAGTACTTATGATTAAAAATATTGTTCCAAGCTCCACTTCCAATTATAGCTTCCTAACATTCGATTTGAAATTGTGGTATTTATAAGAAAACAAGGAACATGAAATACAAAGCTTATATATCCAGGATACTTATAACTGGAATACATTAGATGGGCCTATATATGGGGGGTTTATATCAGGGGGGGCTAATAACCAGCAGGTACTGGCAGGATTTTATGGTATATATGCTAAAGCTCAGTGCTCAAGTTAAGTGTTCTTCAATTTGCATATTATTTACATAAATGGCTGCATTTTGTAACAACCTCAACTTTCGATGACCTGGTATGCCACACAGGATTCTTGTAACAAGTTTGTTGCAAATATTTCAAGGCATGCAATGTATCTATGTCAGCATAACTTCAGTTACTAGTCAGATAAATACCAGACGATTCTAGGAGATGTACATGTACCTTTCCCTCAATTTGCATACCTTTTATAAATGCATGGCTGCACTTTCTTACAACTCCAACTTTTGACAACCTGGTATGCAAACAGGTAGGATTTCCCAACATTTTTATTTCAGATGTTCGAAGGACTATATGTGAGAATGACTTCAGTTAGAGAAATTCAAGATGCCACAGTGAGATAACTAGCCCTCATTCTGTACAAAAATGACACTCTAAAAATTTATGCAAACTGAAATTTGCATCAAGCCTGTATAAATAAACACGGCAACCACATTTGAAATCTAAATGCAGAAATTTTCTTACTGATGGTACAATTCTAAAATTGTTGTCACAAGATTTTGGAGCTTATTGGAAAATGCTTTGTAGCATATGACAATCATATAACTTTAATTTGGGGCTGTTCACAATGTTCAACATTTTCACATGCATACGAAGCATACTTTGGGAGAGAGAGGGTCACATATCAGCATATACTTTTAAAGGTACGCAAAAATGTCGAACCAAATCTGTTGCAATTTAATCAACATTTTGCATATGCTTACAGAGGGGGGAAAGGGGTAACAAAAAAGAGTATGGTTTGATTATTGTGAAAATGTCGATAATTGTGGACAACCTCTTATTAAATGCTTAAACATGTAAGGTGGGGGGGAGGGGTCAAAATGACCCCCTCCCATGGTTTCGGGCCTAAATTTTTTGCCTTTAAAGCTATTGCCATGTTTTCAGTACCTGTAGTCAGATAAATGAGATGCATTCTGACACTAATTAGATGACATCAGATGCATAATTTATGTGCAAAAAGTATGCAAATCAGGCTTTATGTTCAGAAATTTCAATTTTTCTGGAAAACATGTTTCAATTCAGATTTTAGTAGTTTTTACCATTTATTTTGTTGTTTTAACTAACAAAACAATGTTTTCTACCTGTTTTCAAGTGTTTTGCTGAAAATTATCAAAAAATTAATTAGAAAATTGAAAAATCCAAGATGGTGGCCAAAATGGCGAATATGTTTTGGAACAGCTGTTACCATAGTAACAATAATTCATTAACAACTGTTGCCATGGAAATTAATTAGTAAATGGTGGACTGCTTGCCTGCCAAATGGCTTTCCCTAATTCTCAACCATTTCAAAAATCATGGGGTCATTTTGACCCCCCCTAAATGTTCATGTTATGATTTTAGGCTTACATGTTTTTAAGGGTTAAAGTTGGGTAAAATTTAAAGATTTTTGCCTCATTTTTGCCTCTTTGAGGAGGGTCAGGCTATAGTATCTCATAAACAAATGAGTGTTTGACTGAAAGAATGGACCAGTGTGAGGTTGGTACCAAGGTATGCTTCCATGCAGGGAGAGGGGTGAAAGGGGTTAGCCAAATCCATCAATCTACAATTATTTTTGCTGAATCCCCCAAAATTAATTAATGTTCAGAATGTGAATCTGCCAATCTCCTATGTACATTTTGATAGTTAAATCCATTAAACTGGAAATCTGGTCCAAAAAAACGGTCAAATCCAAATCCAATACATCAATAGAATCTGCAAAATATCTGTAGAAATTATCTTATAAATCCGCAATATGAACAAAACTTTAGGCAAAATCTGCTGATCAGCAAACCCTTTCACCCCCATGCAAAGTTTGAAGAAAATCAGTGAGATGGCCTGTGCAGCCATCTGCATCATTCTCTCATGAATTGACGAGTTCAAGATTAAAAACAAACATTTTTGACAACCTGATGATCGATGACCATCAGGGTGTGAAATAGGGATTTTTTGTGTCTTTGAAATTTTAAGGCCAAGTTATTTGTGGGCTACAAATTTCAATTTTGGACTCACTGAATTTGTTTCCGAATATTCCATACACTAAAATTAACATAAACTTAAGTGGTGATGTATAATTGATTGTGTGACTGTGCTGTTTTGGTGTTAGTTTAGCCAAGTCACATCAGTTACAAATTAGAGAAAACAAAGTAATCATTGACAATATAAAATGCTGAGTAGACCAAAGTGAAGTTTTCCTGCCAAGTTTAGCAGAAATAGCCTATTGATTACAAATTTCATGCCCTGCCCATCATTGAATTCTAATAATATATTCAAGAGGACAGGAACTACAGTGGTGAATGAATTGAATGGTTTGGAGATCTGTCTGAAAAGTTTGACTTCAGGATTCAACAAGGTCCTTGCTTGTTGTGTGAACCCAATCAAAACTTGCAGATCTTTAACAAAAAACTTCAGAGTTTCACAATTTTGTTGTACTGGTAAACACGACCTCAGGCAGAGGAAAAAATGTTCAATTCTAAAAAGTATCCAGATCCTCATGTTGAGTAATTGTTTTTAAATTTAACAACTAAGATTTCTAAGCAAAAGACAAAGCAAGGAATTGAATAGCTTTCAATTGGTAAACAAATTTTGTAGCATGTTTACTGTTGATTTCAAAAACTGCACTTGGAACAACTTCATCCTGATTGGGTGAAATTTGACAGATTAATGAAACATTCCTTGAACTGGAAGTCCGACATCAACAAATTCAGATAGACCGACACAACCTGTCATGCACGAACAAATTTGATTAACCCTCTTACATGTAGATCCCATTTGCATAGCACAAAATAATTAATGTCTATTTGATTTGTAAACCAATTCAAAAAATCGGTCAACATCAGCGCTCTTTAAATGCAGTGGTACAAAAGGTCAAAAGAGCTGTTGTTGAGCTCTGAAGGCCTCCAACTGAAAGTTTGTCAATGATGTTTAAGCAAACAAACTAGGAATATTTTTTTCAAATGCAAACGCATGCTACAAATCAAATATATTTAAACTAATAAAACTTAGATGCTGATACATGTATGCCCAGTTTTTCACTGTCAGTAACTAGTGCACAAAATTTTCTTTTGCCATCCATTGGAGAAAGGAGTTCCAGTGTTTAAAATACTTACTAAAATGTTACACTACAAATATTTCAATGAAATTGTAGTCTGTTAAGGTTTTGGCCTACAAAACTGCTTTTTTGACCTACTTTTTGTCATTTGTAAGCCATTAATTTGCGCCCTGACTATTTGTGTCAAAACCATTTGTTTTTTAACAACAATTTTTACAGCACTTTTACCAATCACATATAATTCTTAACCCTGTTAAGACTGAGTTTTTTCTGGTTTATAATTATGTGATGGGGGTGGGGAGGTCAAATTTTAGTGCCTGCAGCCTGTAACTCTGAAACTATGAAAGATAAGGGAAGGAAAGTTACATATAGTGTGCTAATTAATTAATCCATTACCATTCTAATGATAATGGATAATTCTTAACTTGTTAAATCCATTGTTTAAAGTTTGATACAAATTATAAATTATGGTAGCAATAATTAATTTATAATTATACTAATAATAATTGCATTCAACTGAAAGATCAGAACCCCTAATTTTGGTTGGGTTCCTTGTGGTCTAGAGAAGCCAAGAAAAATTGAAATTTGCCTGTACAGATCTGTGAACACTTGATTCTGCACTATCTTTAAGTTTCTGATCAGGCAATACCAATCATGTGAACAACTCAAGTGGTATTATCCTGCATGCTATTAGGCCACATTTACATGCATTTCAGTAGTTGTGTTTCCTTCATTTTAGTTGTTCCATCAAATAATGTCAAAAGATAATAGTGGCCTCATGCTTTGCTATGTCAGCCTTCAGCCTATGGTTCTATTCTATTCTCTGTGGATCTAACCTCTGGCTATCAGGGTATGACGCCATGTACACTGCTTGACAGTTGTGTCTGGTCACGATCGAGTATGCAGTGATTTTTCAATGATTTATCTAGCTAGTGTGGTAGGGTTGTTCTTCAAATCTTCTACAAATAAAAATTTGGGACAATTGCAAAATTGACTATCTCAAAATTTTGACTTCAGTGCATTCTCTAGCCTGACAAGGTCTCAGATGCTAATTTTCCTTTGCAGCACGAAAACTCTCATGAAGAAAAACATGTCTGACACCCTTAAGCCTTAATGGCATCCAGCAGTCATGCTGGGCTAGTTTACTCCTGCCTCCCCAGTCATATAAATTATGGATTTAATAATTTAAACACATCCACTGACCAATAAGCACGCTTGTACGATTTATTTATGCATGACATTGCTCATTGTATTCTGTCACATTATCAAAGAACTTGCACATTTAACTTTTTGATTCATAATTTGTTTTTAAAAGTGAAGGTTCACATTTTACACTTCCAATGTAGATTGCCTGCCCAATCAAATGACCCTTTTATGAAACACACACACAAAAGAAATGTTACACTGCACTACCCAGGCTTTGATCTAAATTTGCATCAGTAGCAGTGGTGTTTACTTTGCTGCTGTTTTCTCTGTGGGTACAAACTGGCCAACACAAAGGAGAAATTGCAGTGTTTAGCAATGTGTCACAGCAAGTGGGCATAATTTCCCAGATAGCTGAGATGCATTGCCATTTGTATTTCTGTGAATGAAGGTGATGGTCCTCTGTTTGTATGACAAAAGGTTTGCCAGAACACAGAGAACACACTTGAATATGCTTAAAAGCAAGAATTAAAAAATAGTCTTCTGCGAGGTCACCATAGCCTGATCTCAGACATTAATTTTCCTTCCCAGTGAGATTATTTCTCATGAAGAAAAACATGTGATATATTTCTGCCAGGGAAGCAATATTAATGTCTGCTGAGGTCAGGCTAAGTGTGTCAATACACATAATGTACAAGATCTAAATTGGGCAAAAAAGATAACTTTCCAGCTCTTCACCATGTTGTTTTTAAAGTAGAAGAACTCTTGCCGCTATAAGTTACCTTGATTCCTTGCTGTTACACTTGATTCACCTGGTCTTGCACACACTTGGGTTTTCCAGGTGTCGATGCATGCATGGAACCGAGAAGCAGTGGAAGGTGCAATCTGGAACATAAGCGACTTGCCATACCACAGACATGTCTCACTTCGAAAGAAATGAAAACAACCTTGGAAAGCATTTTCTTGCTCAGGATAGAGCAAAGGGGTTTTAAATTTGTTTTTTAAAATACTGTTTGATTCACGGCAGAATAAAACTGATCTTTAAAATAGATGCCAACGATATTGTAACATATATATATATGCATAATGACAGAAAGTGTCAACAGCATGCACTTATGTCTGATTTACATTTTGAAGTCTATTGAACTTGGCAGATGGGCATGCCGCACAGTTTCACACCTCTGGCATAAGAAATCTTTATGCCACATTCTGATTGGATTGGAGGTGATAATAACAGCATGATTGCAATTGCTGCACACCATTAAGGCTTCAGGGTGTCAGACATGTTTTCCTTGTGAGAGATTTTCTTCTGGCATATATATGGAGTAAAGTAAAGTAAAGCAGTTATCCCTTAAGCCCAGCACACGCGAGAGGAAACAGCTGAGCTAACGGCCTCGCAAAACTTTTTGCTGAGCTGTTTCTTCTCATGTGCGGTGAAATTTTGGTGAGAATTTTACCTTGCGAGGTCGTGTGACAAATATCTGTCGTGTTTGATAATTTTTGCCTCGTGATGCAAATTCCTCACCGTGTGCACCCGTGTGCTCAGCTAGATTTACCAGTTATTATTAGCCAATGAAATCGCATGGCTTGCTCACGTATTTTGAAGTTGAACAAAACAAAAATGGCCAACAACATGGAGAAGCTGAATTACCCTTCTGTTCTTTTGCTGCGAAGGCTCCGTTGCCATGGAAAAGCTGCCTGTATAACAACACGAGCAGGAATTGGGCATTTGCCTCTGGAGACAAAAAATATCAAACATGACAGATATTTTCCTCACGGCTTCCCGAGGCAAGTTTCTCACAAAAACTTTGCTGCACACGAGAGGAACTGGCTGAGCAAAAAGTCTCGTAAGGCAGTTAGCTCAGCCGTGTGTAGCAGACTTTAAGCTTGTTGAAAATAAGTTGAGTTTTCGCCTGCAGTCATTTGAATATTAAAATTTTAAATATATTTAAACATCGGTCTGATTTATTGCAGAAAGATAACCAGCTGGGAAAACACAATCACCTGTTGTATATTGCATGTGACCTTAAAACTAAAATTTCCTTTCTCGTGCTCTGTGTTTTAAAAATACACATATCCAGACAAATGTGGCCTTCAATGAAAGAAGTTCATTTTAATAATTAATTTCGTCCGGCCAAACAAATTATGAATAGTTTATGATATGATTGAAACAGATAATATAATATAATAATTATAATTTTGAAGTCTTCGCTTTGTGAAAATATGTAATAATCTCTTCTAACTTGAGAAAATTTGCCTTGAAAGATACGTCATACACGATTTAAAAATCGTTTCGTACCAGACAATGTGCATGACCAGATTTTTTTTTATTCCCGAGCCAGAGGTCGAGTTTCCACGTTCCGAAGGCGAAGTGCGAATATACATTTACACAAATCGCGTTGAAGAATTTAGTTTCTTTGTTACTAGTATGCATTAGTGTGGGTTATTTTTACACCGTTACAACACTGAGCTAATTTTGATCAATATTTTCTGGAATCAAGCAGAACACGTGAAAGCTTACAACATATATAAACATACACTTGGAAATATAAATACTCACTTTATTCCCTTGTTGTCAACAGCTTGGATGAAGAAGAAGCGCGCGGGGAGAACGACCTTGGCGTCCAAACCTGGGCCCCAGATAACAGTCTTCTTTCTACTTATCTTTGGAGTTTCTCCACATGTACATTTTAGCAAAAACTGAATCAAGATAAGGCTGATAACGTTTGACCAAAACTGATACTGCGCCATGTTTCTTTCAACCACACAATGCAGAACTTTGCTCGTCTGCAAAAGAAGCCGCCGCGCGCGGTGTACTTCCTTGAAACCGCGATCATTGAAGACGGAAGTGAAAGTGAAGACACCTGGAACTGGAAGACACGATGGAAACGAGGCCGATGCAGTGCAGTGCGTCGTCGGGGTGACGCGAAAATTTTTTAAAAAATATTAAAATATGATTATAGTTTTTAAACGGTGGTGTTTGTATTAAATATTGATGTTGTGGCTCCTGCGGTGACAAGTGGCTTTCAGAAGAATCCGTTCACGTTGGCGTATATAAAAATTTTATAAACGAAGGCCAGATGTCAACCGTCTGTTCAAAGCGTGATAACAATGGATATAAACACACGCACGAAGAGAACTGATCGTCTGACGCGATCATTAGAAACTATTTGACAATTTAATAGCAACCATCAATCGTACATGTAGCTGACTTGGTACAAGAATGATGTCTTCCGATCTCCACACACCTCAAGAATGTCATCAGCTGTACAGTCGGCGTTGGCTTATTCTTGCCATTTTTTGTACGCTGTCCTTTTCAAACAGTGGTCAATGGATTTCGTTTGCTGCGATAAGTAATATCGTTCAGTCGTACTACGGGGTTTCTTCGATGGCTGTGAATTGTCTGTCCATCATATTCATGATCGTCTACGCGTCTTTTATTGCCCCTTCCTTGTGGATTTTAGATCGTTATGGGCTCAAAGTGAACACGATCGCGGGGACATGCCTCAACACTCTGGGAGCATGGATTAAATTCAGTGGCTCGAGTTCGTCTGGCTTCATTTGGGTTCTCCTTGGTCAGATTGTGACAGCTGTGGCACAATGCTTCATTTTAGGTATTCCAGCTCGTTTAGCTGCAGTTTGGTTTGGAGAAAACGAGAGGTCAACTGCAACATCGCTGGGAGTCTTCGCAAATCAAGTCGGGGTAGCGGTGTATTTTGCTGCAGTCCCGCTTATAGTCCCCAGCACTGACAACCATACTCGGCTGTACCACGGATTTTCATTACTTCATAGTGGCATAGCAATCATGTGTTCCTTGATAACTGCAGCTGTTTTTATCGGCTTCCAAGATGCCCCTCCCTCTCCACCAAGCCGATCACAGGCATTGTATGCTGAAAACAAACATAAAACATCCTTCACGGAATCTTTAGTCCAGCTTGTGAGACATCGATCGTACATGTTGTTGTTGGTCACATATGGCATTTATACTGGAGTGTCATATACTGTTGTAACATTGCTCAATGAAATGGTGATCAGAAAATTTCCTGGAAAAGAGGTTGCCATTGGACTACTTGGTTTTACATGTTTAGTGGGAGGCCTCCCTGGTACTGTGTTAGCAGGTGTATGTATGGACAAAACAAAGGCTTACAGGTTTGGTACCATGCTGTTAGTTGTACTAGCTTTCTTGATGATGACAACATTTACATTTGTTCTTGAGTACTCCCATAGTATGATTCTGCTGTTTCTTGTAATAGTTTCTTATGGATTTTTTGGAACATCATTTTTGCCACTTGGTTTTGAGTATGCAGCAGAGTTGACATACCCAGTTCAGGAGGGAATATCATCTGCACTTCTCAACACATCGGCACAGATATGTGGAGTCTTATTCATTGTTATATTCAATACCATTGTAACCAAAGTCCATGCATGGTATAGTGTTTTGATGGGGAATTTATTCCTGTCTGCAGCTATGCTTTTTGGTTTAACTGTGCTTTGTTTTGTCAAGCCTGAGTTGCAGCGACAAGAGGTTGACCGGAACAATGGAAACTTGCATCTTAGTTCAACTTACCAGACCATCTCTGAAGACACTGATCAAGAGAACTGAAATGTCAGCTATAAGGCCATCCCATAAAATGTTTAGTTTCCCATAACCCTCTAGCTGTCTTTCAAAGTCGGGTCGGTGGGGGAAAACAAAAAAAAAATAATGAGCATGATAATTAATCCCTATAACATCTTTCCAATAAAACTTTTTTCAGTTGAATTTCAAAAAATATGGGTTGGTCATGTTTTTGAAAAACAACTGGGTTGGTCTACCCTGGATACCCGAGGCTAAACTCGCTCAGAAATCCAACATTCACTTGAAAATTGAACATTCACTTGAAAGGCCGGCGAAGCGAGTGTGAGGCCGATGTTCGATTTCTGAGCAAGTTTAGCCACTGGTATCCAGGATAGGGTTGGTCAGGCAATGGGAAACAATCCATTTTATGGAGATCGATGGCCTAGCTAGGAACAGGCTGGTGAAGAGGGAGTCTTGATCTTAAATTATGCAAAAACACATGTACATGCAACATCACCATATGTAGCCAGAAATTATCATTTTGCAATTTTTAATTACTATTAATCAATATTATTTTTCATTTTAATACGGTAGTAAATACGGCAGGGGTTTCAGAATTAGATTTTTTCGCAAAGAAACTGTATTCTCAAATGACCATATTAAATTCCAAGCTTTAGGTCAGGAATTTGTTTGGAGGGTCCACCAGATTCATAGGACAAAGTTGAAATTGACCCGATCTATTTTGACATAGTCATACTTTTTTCTGTCATCACCTAAATCACGGCGCCCCGAGTGACACGGGAAAGCTCGAGAGATTTTGCATCCAAAAACAAACCATTATTCTTTGTGCTTTTGCTTTGAAACAGGAATGAAACACAAATGGGTTGTATTATATTTACATTCATTAGTAATTTAAAGTTCTGAGAAAATGCCGGAAGGATTTTCCTGTTGTCAAGTATAATGTCAGGTATTTCTGTTTCAGACGCGGCAAAGTTGGAATGAAAACACAGTGCCTTTCAATGACAGTACAAAGTTTCTAAACGTTTATGTTTACCCTTTTTGGAAAGTATAAAACATGTTTTAATCTGGGTTTTCAACAGAGCTAAGGTTGTTGTATATTCTGCAACTAAGGCCTTGTGAGAAACTGCCGTGAACTGGATTGTGAGAAACTGCCGTGAACTGAAAAATGTTGAGAAAGTGCATTTGCAAAGAAAGATACATTTTGATTTGAGATTGAAAATCATGTTATTATAACTACAAACGTTGAACGACTCTACTGTCATACAAATTTATTCTAACAAAACATCCAGTCATTTTAATCATCGCCAATTGCTTTCCTGTAGGTGCTAAAACTGTTTTGCCGATATAGCAGCAGCAAGTAAAACGTCTATAGAATCCGACGACAGAGGGTTCTATGAACCTGGAGAACTTATCGTACTCGAAAGAGGATTCCTCAAATCTATAGAATCAGACGTCGGATTCTATAGAGGATTCTTCAGGTTCATAGAATCCTTACTCTATAGAATCCAACGTCTGAATTTTTTGCCATAGGTTTGCGGATTCTACTCAGATAGGCGTTCTACTTGTGAGTGTACAAACTGTTACTAGTATGAATGAAGAAAACAGTTATCAGTCACTTGGCCAGTTTGATTTTCAAAATGAGCAATTCATGTATTGTCGTCTTCACAGCTATTACTATAGGAGAGAACTACAGGTCTATACAATCAAACCAAGAAGCCGAATCACAAACGAGAATCCGAATTTTTGAAACAACGACTGAGCAACACTTTAATCTTTTTAAATCATTTTAATTGCCAGCTAGCAACTGAGCTAATCAAGGCAATGGATGGTCATTTGATGATGATCTTAGGCAGTTGCCTGAGTTGGTGTTGTAATACAATTTACAGTAGTCTTAAACTGAGATAGTGTTCCAGCATTAGAGAGATTTAGCACCACATATTCGTGAAATGGCAAACGTGAACTTGAAAGTTTTGCTGTTGTTTTTTACGAAGTAGAAACAATTCTCCTTATGAAAATAAGGGAAATATATCTCACGTAAACAACAAATGCGAAAATGCTTAGCTTCACGTAAAAACGGCGAACGGCAAACGTGGGAAAATGTGGTCACGTGGTCATATTGGACGTTCGTGGCTCATGTATACGTGGTGCTAAATCTCTCCATTAACAGCATCGGAGGGAAGGCTGTTCCATACAGGTATGCTGCGGACAAAGAAAGAGTACTTATAGGGATTGACGAATGATGGTAAGAGCTTGTATGTCTGGTTATGTGACTTTCTGGTACAGGAGGTATTAAGAGAAATATCACTAGGAAAAGGCAAATTTACTAAGTTATGCTGAATCTTATAAAAGAGTGAGAGGTCTATCAATGTCCTTCTTTCTTGCAGTGATGACCAGTTTAGCTCGTCAAGTAGAGAAGACACGCTTGTAGATCTCTGATAGTCGTTGTACACAAATCTGGCTGCACACCTTTGAACTGACTCTACAGTTGCAATTCCCTTAGCAGTATAAGGACTCCAAGCTGTACAAGCGTACTCAGTGATGGGGCGTTCGAGGGTCTGATATGCACGTTCTTTAACTTCTGGTGGGGATGTTCAGTGCGCTGTGGGACAGCAAGTACGCGGTTGGTTTTCATTTGTACTTCCTCACATTGCTTGGTCCAGTTCAGTGTACGCGATATGTATACCCCGAGGAGTTTATGGAACCTCACACCTTCGATATGATGGCGATATTATACATAAGTTATACGTAAAATCAGATGTATTATTTTTCAAAGTTATACGTAAGGTGTGGCACTTGGTTGGCGCGAGACAAAGGCCAAGCCTCAAGGAGTTTTAGGTCTTTCTCGGGAGGGAAAGGTGATCATCAGGTGTTTCTATAGATGACCGTGTCGTCAGCAAACAGTTTGATGAAGGATGATATTGCTTTAGGTAGGTCCTTTATGTAGATACGAAATAAAACAGGACCTAAAACAGTTCCTTGTGGTACACAGGACTTGACCGGAGACCAGTTGGAAAGTGAACCATTGATGACAACACGCTGACGGCGTTCAGTGAGGAAGTCAGGAAAGGTCCCTTTGGAACCCATGTTGGGACTTAGATATGGTTGAATTTGAAGAGAAAAAAGCACAAACTTGGCTGCATATGATGTGTTCAACTGAGGATTTTGCAAAGTAGTGATGTCAAGGAGATTGGTCTGTAATTCTCAGGATTTGATCTTGGACCTTTTGCAGTAAATGCACGAGACATTAGCGTCCTTCCAGGGAGGTGGTAATTTGCCAGAATCGAGCGACTGCTGGAAGCTTTTTGCTGGGATGGGAACGATCTCGGAAGTAGACTCTATAAGTACCCTTGCAGAGATAAGATCTGGCCCACATGCCTTGGTAACATCTATTTTCTGCAGTTGTTTCCTCACACCCTTTACGGAGATATGGATATTGGGCATACTGCTATACGGAGTCACCAAGAGAGGGTATGAAGAGTCGGATGTACAGATTCTATTGTTCTGTAGTAAGGGGGGAACACTGGTCGACTCGGACCAAAGTGACTTTAAGTAGGACCAGGCCTTCTTGGCTGAGAGTAGGTTCGCACTGCCATCAGATGTAATCCCACCTAAGACATCATTAACATATGTGCTATGTGAGTTCTTGATGTGCATCCGAGTCTTGTTGTGCAAATTCTTATAGGCTGACCAGTGCTGGGGTTTCTTTGTGCGTTTGACCTTCTTAAAGCAGCGATCACTCTTTCTCATCATACGTTTGATATCACCACTAATCCATGGGAGATGACGCTTGCCTTTGGTAATGAAATTGGGAATGTGCTTGCCAATTAAGGATTGTAATTCCCCAGAGAAAGCGGTCAAGTTTTTTCAGCAGTGTTGTTTTCTGTATTAGACGAAGTAAATGTTGATGCAAATGATGCCATGTCTGACCGCAAACTAACATAATCACCCTTGTGAAATCTGTAGATCTTTCTGGGTGGCTTCGGAGAGTACTTTGGGGATATATCCAGTTCGAATAAAAGTGCATCGTGGTCACTAATGCCTGGGATGGCATGGCATGTTAGGATATGAGGAAAACACAAGGTCGAGAAGTCGCCCAGAGGCTGATCTTGTCTGACCTTTGACGCGCGCACTGGGTTAGCCCGTACTTGGCCGCGATTTCCAAGAGGCGAGAATCGCATGCATCATGCCGCAAGTCCTTATGAAGACATACATCAGGCCAGTTTATAGCCCCACAATTGAAATCTCCACACAGGACAACAAGTGGGAACTTGGCAGCTCGGTTGAAGACTTTACCCAAGGAGTCGTCCAGAAAGTCTAGATGTTCGGTACATGGTGAAGGGAGGGCGATAGAAGTTTGATAAATGAAGCTTTTTGACTTGGCGAATTGCAGTGACGCCCAGATGATCTCCCCACCCTCAACAGTTAGACGACATTCCTCTAAAGCTGTCAGGTTATTCTTAACGGCAATGAAAACACAGCCTTCTAATAGGGTTCGACCTTTCTGTAGACATCATAGGTGTCAGGACTGAATACGCGTGTGAAATAACCCCATGGAATTCCATGGAGATTATTCCATGGAATTCCATGGACATGCATGTGGTTTTTGGACATGGAATTCCATGGA
>JANVCK010002240.1:0-13858 GCA_026546655.1 Epizoanthus illoricatus | reverse complement strand
GATAACGATAACGATAACGATAACGATAACGATAACGATAACGATAACGATAACGATAACGATAACGATAATGATAATGATAATATAATAATAATAGTGATAGTGGTGTGGTGGTGGTTATAATTATAATAATTATAATAATAGTGCAAACTGAATGTCTCAGATGATCTTGCAACTTCTTGTTTGAAGAAGTTCCCTGGGAAAGCATGCCAACAGGCTAGGCCCCCTAGATTCCCGGAGATCCATTTTGGAATCCAATTCCTACTGGTCCATTTCAAATAGGTTTTGATATATGATAAATGATACAATACTGACTGGTTTGCAATAAATGAATTACAGTTCTTCCAAATTGTGTAAACTTTCTATTACATTATCTGGTGCCACAACCTCCATTTGAATTGATAGCTCAAATTACTGTATGGACATACAAGTCTGGGGGGAGGGGACCTACCCTGAGGCCTGTTTGTGCAGCACTAGGGGACCCATCCTGGGGCCTGTTTGTGTAGCACTAGGACCTAGGTTTAGTCCATGTAGTCTGTGTTGCAATTGTGATTGGCTGGCTTCGTTTAGGAACAAAATTTCATCCTTTGGCCTTAGGAACAGGGCAGAAAAACCTTGCTGGCTTTCCAGATTTAGGACACCTATGAGTTGTTAAGCTCAATATTTTGCAAATAAGCTCTTCTCATTCTGGTGACCAAGAACAAAATATCAAATACTAGAAAAATTTCGTAAATATGTTTCAGAGATAAAAGGCCCAGTACTTTGGAGAGGTGATATTTTGATCAGCAGAAAAACTAACATTTTCGTAAATATCTCCGAGTGGCCTCTTAATAATCCAATAATATTTTGTCAAGAGTTTTGTACAATGGTAACATAAATAAAATGCTTACAGTTTTAACATACCATTGTCGCTTAATGATAAAAAATATGAAAAAGATAGATAGATTTTTAAATGGATTGTTCTTATAATTAGATAGAGCATTTCTTTTGTGCTTAGTCATAGCTTATTCACGTAGCTGCTATTACTATTGTATTTCCATGCACCTATTGAAAACCAGCATGTATACGTTGAGATGGGTTAGCGTGGATAAATAAAGTTGATCTTAAGACTTCGGGATCTCAAAATAATTTAGAAGAGGCAGCAAATAAATCAATGTCTGTGGCAGAGGAGAATGTTGAGGGTAACTTTTCCTCTTGACATAATACCAGTAATATATGATTTTCCTATTTTTTTAAAGCTGAATCACCGACATTCAGTTTCGTAAGTCAGTTTGGCAATTATTTTATTTTTTATACAAAATATCATTCATATAACTGCCACATGATATACAAATAAAGAGAAATGCATATAACTAAGAGTTTCGGTGAGACGATGTTGCGAGCTTGACAAAACTGGAAAAATTAGAAAAATTAAACAGGCCAAACGATTTGGAAATAACTTTAAAAAAGGTAAAAAATAGTAAGGATTGTCATTCCGACCCCACTCCCCCATTCCTTCTAGGGTTAAAACCAACGGTCGGGCGGCAATTGTTAATTATCCCCCTAGATCTTCTCGATGCGCTTCTGGAACAAACTACTGCCTGTTGATCGCGGTCACAAATAGAAGCAACTTTTATCTTAATTTGTTTCTTTTTACGTTCGCACATCATTTCCAAAAATAACTTTAGTGAAATGAAGATATCACAAAATTTTGACGAGGTGACTTCTATGTGGTTTCCGTAATTAACGGGGTTCGTACGGGTCCTCAAAACCATGAAAGTCCTTAAATTTTCATTTCTGAAAGTTCATGAATTTCCTAAAAACCTTCCCAAGTTCATGAAAAGTCCCTAAATTTTATTTTCCTGATGTCTGTCAAAGAAACTGGCATTTACTTCTTAATAAAGGCAAGTTTTATGGGGAATAAATTTTTGGGGACTTGGGTGCGATGTCCTTAAAAATGGCTGAATGATACCATGAAAAGTCCACGAAAAGTACTTAAAATTTATACCGAGATTAGGGGGAAAACCATGAATTAAAAATCAAAGGTGTGTGGTGACGAATGTGTGTATATGTATATGTACATACACATACATACACAAGGACGAACTCACAGACATACACATATATGCATACATTCATACATACATACATACATACACTCACTCATAAATAGACGTACTCACTCACATACACGTACATACACAACCACGCATACACACACACACACATACAAGCACGCGCATGCACACAAGCACGCGCATGCACACACACGCACGCACTCATGCGCATCCCCAGACACTCAAACATACAGACACAGATATAGACACAGACACACACGCCCACACACACTCATCTTGCACGTAACTGCATCATAACATATTCTTTAAAGGATAACTTCTTCCAGGTTAGCTCTCCATGTATACTCACTGTAGATTATTTGCTGAAAGCTAAGGCCCAAGCGATTATATCACAAAGGATCACGAAAGACTAGTAGATTAGAAAGTCGTGTGAAGGAACAATATCAGCTAACCTTAGTATTTTCTGTGCTAAATTCATATCATTATATTATCCATTATTCTCTACTATAATTATGACCTAATTTTGCAAGTGCAAGGAAATGCTAATTGGTGTAGCTAACTATTAAAAATACAAGGAAAAAACAAGAACTCAATCGTAGATATCGTCTCGATCAGTTCATAATCTATAGGCTATTGGCATTAATGTAGCCTGCTTTGGCAGAGAAAAATGACAGGTCACGTGTGAAGCGTAATGCAGACGGTACTTTGCTATAATGCCATATAATGAATGTTTTTTACTGAAAATGATAAGGTATTCAGCGGTCGAAAACAGCTCGGGTGAGCCAATCAGGGCACGTAGTAACTTTCGCCAAATTAATAACATGATTTTGAGGAAAATAACACAACGCTGTGACTTGGATTAATTCTTGACGTGTCAGCCGCGAAAACACTCAAACTACATCTTGTAGATAATAAACCTCGACCAACAAATAAATATGATTGGATGGTACACAAGCAAATAAAATTCAGCTTTTACAATGGAAAAGGTTTAACATTTCTAACCTGTCAAACAGCACAAAAGATAGGTTAATCTCATGTCAAACACTCTCAATGATATGCATGCAAGAGTAGTATTGAAATTATGCTAGCCTTGTATGAGTTTGTAACTGATCACTTTGAATTGTTCCGTCTCTTTAGGCCTGTAGCGAAAGAGAGAATTCGAAGAGACAAATACTACAGTTGGAAGAGCAGATTTTAGCTCTGAATAAAGAGAAAGAAATACTTCGAATTGAACACGCGGAGGAGTTAACAGTTCTGTCGCTTAGTCTGAAAGAACATTATGCAAATGAGTCTCAAGAAACCGTTGACGCTTCTAATCAGGGAAAGCAACACGAAAAAGAACTTCAAAGACTGCGTGATACAATTGAGGACAAGAACTATCATATCAACAAGCTACAGCACAATCTTTTGAAACAACAACTTGAGATGGAAGAGGAGTTAGAAAACCACGACAAAGAGGTCGAGGAGTTAAAAGATCAACTTCGAAAGATTCAAGAGACTGGAAACGAAGACGTTGCAACGTTGCTTGATGAACGTGTTGAGGAATTGAAATTGCAACATGAAAGAGAGATTGAAGAACTCAAGTCTCAAATACGCGCTTCTGAAAGCACAGAAGAAAGCGAAACTGAATCGAACATCGAGGAAGGGAAAAACAAATATCAGAAAGAGATCGAGAGCCTTCAGTTGCAGCTAAAAATGTTAGAGGAGGGTAGTGGTATAGGTGTTGAAAAATTAATGGAGGAAAAGATTGAAGAAGAACAAACAAAATTTAGGAGAGAGTTAATGGCTGTAAAGGACCGATTGAGCCACCAACATCAGACAGAAATTGACAGTGTTCTCGCACAAATGGAACAGTTAAACGCTGAAAACGAAGAGCTGAAGCAAAGTCTGCAAAAGGAGTTAAAATTTAGAGATCAGGGTGAACAAGATAATAGAAACAAACAGAGAAATAGCGTGGGCTTTGGAACTGAAAACGGAGGAGTGCAGTTAAACGGACCAGTCGACGAAGTCGGAGAGAAAAGAACAGAAAATATTGACGTAAATCAAAACAATTTTGAGATTCGAGTTGCTGGCCAACAGACTCAATATTACGATGATTTAGAAGCCGTTAAGAGTGCTCTCGAAAAACAATATCAACAACAGATTGACCACATAGCGGCCAGACTGCGAGAAGAGTATCAGAACGAACAAGATGATAATATTAGCAAGATTGAGGAGGAATACGAGCAGCATTTTCAGAAGCAGAAGGCAGAACTGGAAGAGGAACTCAGCTCGGTTTCACGCCAGCTGAAATTACAGCATCAGGCTGATCTCGGCAGAGCAACCGCTGACATGGAAGAACAGATTCAGCAACTCAAAACTGGGTACACGGAGGAAATAGCCGAACTTTCAGAGAGGATTCGATGTCTTTCCGAAGAGCGACGAAGATCAGTAATGCGGCAAGACTCTACGGAGCAAAGTGTTATCGTGATAAAAGAAGAATACCGCACGAAAGTTGACAGCTTAGAAAACGAGCTACGTATTGAGAAAGAAAAAACTACAGAATACAAAGAGCATTTAGAAAATGTGGAAACACAAGTTCAAGCTTTCAAAACGGAAAAAGAACAAGAAGTGAAGCTAATTGAAGAAGAACTGCGGCGGAAATGCAAGTCAATTGTTGAGAAAAAAGCAAAAGAATTGAAAGAAAGATATCAGAGTGAACTTAATGAAAAGGTCACAAAAGTGGAGAAACACTGGCGTAAACAGTATGACGAGGACATGGCAAAAACAAGATGCGAGCTTGAGGAAAGCAATAGGACGTTGAAAGAAAAGTACGAAAAAGAAGTTTCAGACATTATGATACAAATGGAAGAAGTTCAACAGAAACACCAGGAAGTTTTGCAACAAGAAAAGAAACAGTTCGAAGAGCACCAGAAAGAGATGTTTGAAAAACAACTTTCAGAAGTTAAGGAAGAATTGGAGCCGTACAAGAACAAATGCATTGCGCTGGAAAAAGAAAACAAAGATCTCATGAATAGATATGAGCAGGATCTTTTTGAACTGAAACATAAACTTGATGAAGTTGAGGAGCGTTACCATGCCAACGAACTTGAGGAAGAAAGTATGAAGGTTCTGAGGGAAGAACTTGAACTTTACAAAAAGAAACTGCTACAGCTGGAAAGCGGTAATAAATTGCTGGTGGAAAATTATGAAGCTCAGATTGCCAACATGAAGCGGAATCTTGAAGAGATCGAGGAGGGTGACATGAAAATTTTGAATGAAGAAGTGAAGATTTACCAAAATAAAGTCGTTAAACTTCAGGAGGATAAGAAGTCATTGAAGGAAAACTGCGATAGTTTCAAGCTTAAGTTAGATGAAGTTGACAAAGAAAGCAAACAGAAAGACGAAGAACATAAGATGGAGAAGGATGTGGGCGAAACATTAATTTCTGAGTTACAAAGGGAATTGCTCTTCAACAAAGAAGAGAAGGCAGTGCTAGAAAACGAACTTGCTGAAATAGCACAGGAACTTGACACAAGCAAACAAACAAACATTCGTATTTTGAATGAGAAGGAGGAGATAGAAAAGAAAATGTCTGACGTGGAAAAACAAATTGCGTCCTCCAAACAGGAACAGATAGAAAGGAACATTCGTTTGGCTGATCTAATGAAGGAGTTAGAAACTATCAAATATGAAAGAAGTCGTATTATCTTGGAGAAAGCTGAGCTAGAAAGCAACGTGAGTGAATTAAAGATTCAACTGGAGACAAGTGGTAAAGACCATGGTGGATTGAAAAAACAGTTACACGATTTGATGAATGAAATGGAAGCTACTAAAGGGGTAAGCGAACGTGTTTTGCATGAAAACGAGAGGCTTTTAAAAGAAATTGTATTTCTAAAGAACAAGTTAGAAAGTATCAGTAGTAGTAGTAGTAGTAGTAATAGTAGCAGTAGTAGTAGTAATAGTAGCAGTAGTAGTAGTAATAGTAGTAGTAGTAGTAGCAGCAGCAGTAGTAGTAGTAGAGTAATAGTAGTAGTAGTTGTAGCAGTAACAGTAGCAGTAGTAGTAGTAGTAGTAGCTGCAGTGGTAGTAATAATAATAGTAGTAGTAGTAGTAGTAGTAGTAGTAGTAGTAGTAGTAGCAGTAGTAGTAATAGTGGTGGTAGTAGTAATAGTGGTAGTAGTAATAGTAGTAGCAGTAGTAGTAGTAGCAGTAGTACTACTAGTAGCAGCACATCTCCTATTTTTCTATCAGGATTGCTCTTAATTTGGTTTGACTTTTTGAGAGAATCCGTTAGCACATATTCAGTTTTAGTTAACCCTTCGAGGCATAAGCCTTTCGAGTAACACGAGAGTGGTTATTTGGACCCCATGATTTTCGAAATGGTTAACAATTAGAACATTCTATGTGGTATGCAAGTACATTCTACTAATTAAGTTCCATGGCAACAATCATCCATTAGTTAATTATTGTTTCTATGGCACCATATATTCAAAACCAAATCTGCCATCTTGGCCGCCATCTTGGATTTCTCGAGTTTTTAATTTTTTGCTAATTTTCAAGAATATTTCTAGAAATAGTAAAGAAACAACATTTTACTGGCTAAAATTATGAAAGAACTAAAAGAAAACAATAAATTAGGAATTTAGAGCCATTTTTATTACTACTGACATCATCTAATTAGTGTCAAACAACACGCCTGTTATCTCGCGGTTGGCAATTGGTCGTAAAAATCCAATTGGTCCGAAAATCCTTGAAGGGGGTCCAAATACCTGCCCCCATGCCTTTAAGGGTTAAATATAGGGATAATTTACTTGTAGCCAACCAATTTTTTATTTCCTCTAGTTCCTCGCTCAAAAGGACGCTGACTATGAGAGTGTTGTTGGCGAGAAAAAAGATCTTGAAAAGGAGATGACAGCTTTTGAAAAGAGGCTAGAAACCTTGGAGGAGGAAAAAGAAAGCATTGTAACTGAGAAAGAAGAGTTCCAACAGAGACTAGCCACTCTGAACAAAGAACTTGGAAACAAGAAAGAGGAAAACAGTAAACTTGTAAGTGAAATAGAACAGTTGAACTCTAAACTAAGCAATCTGATGAACACTCTAGAAAACATGAGTGAAGACCACAAACGAGCTGAGAGTGTAAAAGGAGAGCTATCTGAGGCACTGGCGGATTTGAGAAAAGGTCTGCAGGTAAAGGAAGAAGCGATGAAAAACCTTAGTCTGGAAAACGAGAGACTAGAAAAACAACTTTCAGACACAGTAAATAAGCTAAAGTCAAACAAGAGCAAATTCTTAGAACTTCAGGAAAAGAAAAAGAAGTCAGACAATAAATTAGGAGCGCAAATTCAAAGGCTTATGATGGCAGTAAGAAACCTGGAAAGCGATATCGGCAGTCATCAAACGAGGTGCAAACAGCTTGAGGAGGAGAAGAAACTATTGCAAAACAGTCACGAAACAGAAATAAGCGAACTAATGGCAAGAATTGAAGTGCTGGAAACAAGCGAAGCAAAACTACAGAATGCACGCAAGGAGAGGAGTGAAATAGAGAAAGAAATGATCGAACAAAAACGCGAGATAACTGCGTACCAAAGAAAGATTTCTGAGATGGAAAAAACACGTGGTAATGTGGAAGGAGAGGAAAATGAAAACTTAAAAGACAAAATCAGACAATTGCAGGAGACTCTTGCTAGGCGAGAACAAGAATTGAAGGAGTCTCAAGATGAACTTACGGAATTGCAAGAAGCGAAGGAGGCGACAGATTACTCTAACGCGGAAGAGATTGCTGCCTTGAAAATTGTGCTCAAAGCGTTCGAAGGAAGTGCAGAGGACGAACTCTATAGAGTCTCCAAAGAAAAACACAGCTGCGAAGTAGAAAACTCAGCTTTGAGAAAAGAGTTGGACTTAACCAAGAATGGCTTACAGGAGCTTAAGAAAACAAACACTAAACATGTCGAGGAGATTGCAAACTTGGCGAGTGACGTGGAACGCTGGAAAAGTTTCTCAGAGAATTCACAAAGTGGACTTAACGAGACTTTTGTAGAAGAGAAACAAATGCTTCATGAGGAAATAGAAGTTCTTCGAAAGGAGCTTGAGGAGCACAAAACCCAGGTTCTTGAGCTAGAAGAAGAAGGAGGGCACAACTTTGGTGTTCTCTTGAGCGAGCATGAGAAGGAACTGGAAACCCTCAAGGAGGAACTGGAAGAACAGATAGCGAAGAAGCGAGAGCAACTTGCAAAGGATGCAGCCGCAAAACGACAAAAACTTAGAGAAGAGTACGAAAGCAAAATTCGGGTTCTCTATGATGAACTTGTCGCTGAAAAGGGAAGGATCAAAGAACAGTACAAACTCAATGAACAACTAACTAACGACATCACTCTCTTTGAAGAAAAAGCAAAAGTGGATGCAAGATCAATTGAACAGCTTGAGGAAAATATCACAACTTTAGAAGGAAGATTGAAGACCAAAGACGAGTTAGAAGCTGAAAATCTAAAGAAACAAGAAAATAGCAAGAACAGAATCGCGAGTCTAGAACTGAAAGTTAAAGAAATGGAGCAGTATGGTACTGTGGAGGGCCAGAAGCAATCTGAAGACCACATAAAAAAAATCAAAACTTTGGAGGAAGAATTGCAGGGTGAAAAGGAAGAGGTGACTAGATTAGTTCAGCAAGTCAAAGAACTACGAGAAACTCAAGTGTCTAATGTCAAGACCTCAACAGAAGACTACGACGAAAGGTTGGCGCGCCTTCAGGAGGAGATAAAAAGTCTTCAGAGGAAATTGGAAGAAACACGATGTGAGCAGGATGAAAAGATCAGAAATCTTGAGAAAGAACGAGAGGAATTTGAAAAGCAGTTACAGCAAGAGTTAGTCGTGAAGGAAAGACTTCAAAAGGACGTGAAGGCGCGTGATGCAGCGAGACAAGCTGTCGTACATGAATATGATTTACGGATGGAGGAATTGGCGCTTGAACTGGAAGCGGCGAACGACAGAACTGTCGATATTCAGCAAAAACTTGAAGACGCGGAAGAGAAATTTTGTACAAAGCAAGGAGAATGGAAAGCGGAACTTGACCAGCTTACGAATGAAAAAGAAAATCTTGTTATCGAATACGACAGCAAAGTGAAAGAGTTTAAAAAATGCCTTGAAATTGAGCGTATTGAAGCGAAAAATCTTGAACTGAAGGTCCGAGATCTCGAGTTGCAGCTGTTTGAAAAATCAGAAGAAACAGAGTCAGTTCACGAAGAAAGAGAAAATGAAGGGAAACGAATGTTGGAAGAGTACCAACAACGAACTAAGCAACTTGAACACCAATTGAGCACTGAAAGAGACGAGACAAAAAAACTAAAACTTAAAATGGAATTCCAAGAAGCAGAAATGAGCAACGGCAAGACCAAACTAAAGGAAATCAGCGAACTTGTGGAGCAGAAAGATGACGCTATTGAGAAATTCGAAAACAAGATAAAGCAGGCAGAAGAACAGCTAATGGATGAAGTTCGAAAATCCGCAAAGATAGAGAAAGACCTGGAGACACTATTGAAGACTCAAAGCTCGGACTACGTTAACAGTCTGGAGCGTGTAAAAGAAGATTTGAAGCAAGAATACGACGAGAGCAACATACAACTGAAGAAAAATTACGAAAATATTTTTGCAAGAATGGAAGAAGAACAGAAGGCCAAGAGAGAGGAAATGGAGACTGAGATTGAAACCCTGAAAGGAATGGTGGAGAATCTCGAACAGCTTAACCAGCTCAAAGATGAAGAACATGAAGTTCTCATGAAGGAGCAATTGGAGAACTTTGAGAATGAGGTCAATGAGCTACAGAAGAACTTCGAGAAAGAAAAAGCAGATCTTGTGATGGAGGTAGACGAGTACGGCAAGAAACTGATTGAAATCACAACCGAGAAGGGCATTATAGTGGCAGAACACCAAGACAAACTTGCAGAGTTGGAAACAAAGACTCGAGAACATCAAACCGAAATCGAGAAGCTAGAGAAAGAAAGGGAAAGTCTATCCTCCAAGGTAGAAATGATTGAGAAGAAACTTGTTAAAGCAGCTAACGAGAAAGACAGCATTGCATCGGAACACGAGAACAAGATAGTGGAGTTAGAATCGAAGCTCGCGCATCAATACCAAAACAAAATCGAGAAACTGACTCGTCAGGTAAAGTCGTCAGAAGACGAAAAGCAAATGTTAAGGAACGATTACGAGGAAGAAATAGGTTCTCTGCAGAAACAGCTTTCATTTGAAAATTCCTGCCAGCTGAATCTTCAGACAGAACACGACAGAGAGCTGACAGAACAGAAGGAAACCTTAGAAAGACAGCACAAACATGAGATTGAGAAGTTCAACAAACAGCTTCAAGACAAAACAAGAAAGCTAGATTTAGTCAGAAGTGAACATCGGGAAGAGATCCGGGGACTTTCTGCTAAACTGGAAGTATTTAACCGCGAGCTAGAAACGCTAAAGGAGGACCTCGAGAGTAAACATGAAGCAGAGAGTACCAGACTTAAAGACAAACTTCAAGCAAAATCACTAGAGTTCGATAGACAAGAAAGTGAACATAAAAACGAAGTCGAAGTTTTGTCACAGAAGATTCAGGAGCTAACCGCTGGCCAGGTCTCCTCTGAAGAAAGAAAGGAGCTGAAGCGACTCAGAGATGGGTACGACATGTTGGTCTCTTCACTGAGAGAACAAAACCAAGAGCTTGGAGACATGAATGATGAATTGAAGAAAGAGCTCGAGGAGACATTGACTTCCCATCAAGAAGATTTCGAAGTCGTTAAATCGGACTTGGAAAGACAATACAAGCATCAACAAGAGAGACTGAGCAAGAAACACGCCGAAGAGCTTGACAATCTATTGCAGAAACTTGAAGCTCTGGTACAGCAGGAAAATGTATCCAGGACCCTGACAGAAGAGCATATGGAAGGAATTGAAGCACTGAGAAATGAGTTTGACATGAAACTGGAGCGACTGACCAAAGAAAAACAGCGAGAGCTAGAGTCGGCACAAAGAGTCCTCGAAGGGCGATACAAAGCGGCAATCTCGCAGTTAAACGAGCAAATTGCCGAGAAAGAATCAGAAAACACGCACCTTCAAGAGCAAATTAGAAAGTTGCAGAAACAGCTTGAAATATTACACAAACAGAGTCGTATTTACCAAATCAACAGTGATGACTTGACGCGACTGCGGCAGGAGAACGCAGAATTATACAGAAAGTTGAGAGAAACGAGTCGCGTCACCCCAGAGAGTGGCAAGTCACAGCGGCAAGTCGAGCAATTCAAAGCTGAAATCGAGCGTTTGAAGAGAGCGAATAAGAACTTGCGAAATATGATGGGTCAAGGAACTGCGGCGGACGAGAATGAAACAGAGAGCACAGGCACAGATAGAACTCGACTGCTACAACTTATTAAACTCATGGAACAACTTATGAAGGAAAAGAACGACCTCGAGCTTAAACTTAGAGAAGAGATTATAGACTTGAAATCGAGATTCGGTATGCTGGGGGACACCAGTAAGAATTCTCTTGACAGTGTCACGTTATCACTCTCACCCGAGAAGCCGCTGACCAAGGATGTGTTGATTGAAATGCTCCAGGAGCTGCGAGAGAACAAACGGAAGCAGGAGGAAGACATTAAGGCGCATGTGACGGAGATCGAGAATATGATTGAGGACGTCAAGAAAAGGTTAGGTTCGTCAGAGTTTACTGATAAAAGAATCCAGGAAGTGTTAGAAAGTCAATTTAGGCATCTGGAAGAGCAACGCCGATTAATGGTCAATCGTCTGTGGCAGTTGAGAGAAAAACACAAATCACTGGAAGAGAAACTCACTCAGCAAATTGCGGGATCTAGCATTCAAAGTAGCCCGGGGAGCGATCCTAGGACCAGATATTATGAGAACCTGTTTGAAGAGAGTTTGTGCAGAGAGAAGGAGTTACTGAGTTTGAAGCGCAAACAAGTGGAAGACCTTCAGGCCAGACTTACTCTGGAGAAAACTGCATTGGACAAGCATGCTGCTGACAAACGGAAATTTCAGCGAGAACTGCTAGAGAAAGACAAACTAGAGACCGCGTTGTCATGTGAGAGAAACGAACTTGAGCGGAAATGGATCGGCAAACTCAAGGCGAAAGAATTAGAGTTGAAGCAGGAAAAAGCCTTCCTTGAAAGTAAACGAGAACACTTGAACAGCATTCTGGGCAATATGGATCGAAAGCCAAAGCGCACAGAGAGCGGGCAAAACATTGTTTCAGCTTTACAAAAGAATCGCCAGGTCGAGAGCACATTAGCTCAGGATTGGAAACGACCTGTGAGAGACGCGCTTTATGGGACTGAGGTGAGGAAAGGCCTCAGTTATGAAAACCCCCCTTTCGATTATAAACGCCCTTCCATTGTGGACTATGGTAAATTAAGACAAAGAGTTTCTATCGATAACACTGATAAATTACATGTTTCTTCGGGTCACTCACAGCTGCACCCGAGTCAAGACTTCAAGAAAGGGTCACGTGTTCCCAGTACTACTAACAGTACCAAGATTCCTGCCTCAAACGCGAGATTTTTTGGAAGAGTTGAAGAAGAGTTAAAGGGAGTACATATTCCAAGCCTCAGTCTCGGCGAAGACGGAGAATCGGATCCTGAGCTCGATGTCTCGGAAGAACTGTACTTGGACATTGACTCCGACGACTCTGATCTTGAATTGTACAGGCCACAGTCTGTAGAGCTGCTTGATGATCTTGAAGAGGACTGGGAGCGAGACCTTGAGGAAGAGCTCAAACGTATTTCGGCAGGTGGTGTGACCGCTGACTCGGATGCACTCAGTACTCAACAAACCGCTGATCACTTTGCAGTGGGCGCAAGGCAAATGCCATTGAAGCGGAGCCAAAGCGATTTAACACCTAGAATAGATTCCTTAGTTTGCACTTCTGATAAACATTTAGCTGCCTCAAATGATGGGACAGTTGATGGCAATTCGAGTATCTTGAGGCGAAGTAGCTTTGATTTTGCTATTAGTCATGAACAATATCCGCCGCGGACTTCAACAGCAGCCGGGCTACACACTCCTGAAAAGCCATCTTTTATGACGAATGGATTCGCAAACTTATCACACATTGCCACCGTGTTGCCTAACCTGCTTCGAGACTTCACATTCAAGGGAAGTTCGTCAAAGAGGGAAATACCCTCAACGAAGGAATCATCGTCTGCCACTGAAGAGCGTAAAGCAGCGTATGGCCGACGCTATGATACAAATAAATTTGAAGTGGACTCGCCGCGTTCAGTGTGCTCAGAGCCCATCAAGGGCGTGACGAAGAGCAAACCATACCACGAAATGCCCGGATACAAAGGTCAGGATGGACTGAGAGTCTCTCCTGGTTTGTACATGATTAACTTTGAAGACTATGTCGATCGCCACCAAGTGCAGTTTTCTGATGACGTTGCTTGCTTACGGGAGCCCTCTCCAACCGAGAAGAGACTTTCCTCATAGCTAACTTTTCCTAGTATACTTAGCTGGGGCCAATACGTGAATAGTACAGAACATGGCCAAACAAATTGCTATATATTCTGGAGATGAAGGGAGGGGGGAGGAGTCTAAACTTTACCTGGTGTGCACCTAGGTGGAGCCAATATGTGAACAATATAGAACATGGCCAAACAAATAAGTGTAAATTTACCTGGCATGTATCTAGGGGTAAACATAGCTTGGTCCAATATGTGAACAGTGCAGAACATGGTCAAACAAATTGCTAGATATTCTGCAGGGTTCGTACGGGTCATGGAAAACCTGGAAAGTCATGGAATTTTGGAATTTCATTTTCCAGGCCTGGAAAGTCA
>JANVCK010002239.1:0-22691 GCA_026546655.1 Epizoanthus illoricatus | reverse complement strand
TCTTGTCTTTTTGCAGTATTTGAATAAATTTAGCAGAGAACGCTGAATTATTTACGGGACACGTGTGAAACAAAAGCGAAACTCGAACTGGTTCCATAGCCGAATTCTTGCAGGTGTTCAGAATGACTGGTTGAAGTCTTTTTGTTATATTTCACAAGCCACGAGCAGGGAATTCATCACAAACATATTGTTTGTACATATATTTCTTTAAAAGATAATACACATAGTTTTTTCTGCTAGTCCTCTGTTTAATGCTGTTTTAGCCATTCAAGTGTGTGTATGTGTGTGTGTGTGTGTGTTGCTTTTGAGCACCGCATCTTTGAAGCGGGGCTAAGTACACTACACGAGTTGAAATGCGTGCCTCGTGTGCGATGTACGTTTTCGCACATGTACAGCAGTTGAAGCACATGTTCACGACGTAAGTCTATTCAAATTCTAAAATTCATGAATATTTTCTTTTTTTAGTACGGTTTCCTTCGCTTGTTTCAGTGGGTTTGTATGCTGTTCTGATAAGCTTTTTCGTTTTCTGTTGAAGATTCAAAAGTAAATTCACGCAAGAAATATAAACAGATGAGTAAATTTATAAGTTATACGTGAAATTAACAGCTAGGTGTATTTTAAAACCATTTTAGTTGAAGTTTCCGTGGACTGTAGTAAGAAACTCATCTTTGGATTACTAATACAACTCTTCGGTTATTTTACTGCTTGTAAGACATTTCAATGCATTAAACAACATTTCGTAAAACCTTGGCGACTGCAATCTTTTTACAAAGTTTACACAGTTGTTACCAACCGGTTGCCTTTACTTCTTTGTGGTGGTCGCTTCAAAGTGTAATTGGTATGCTGAGGTCGCCAAGGGACATCTATTGTCAAAGCATGGATCAAGAATGGTTGCATGATAGAAAAATTTTAATCGATGTGTTGGAAATGTATTTTGGTTAGTCATGGAAACTTTGTTTCAGCAATGTTTGGGTAATGTTTTTTAAATTGTATCTCGGGATATCAAATGTTCGCTAGACATAACCGAAAATAAATAGCGATTATAAACTTGTAATCTCAGATGCGTCGAAAACGCCACTAGATATGCACGCTACTTCTGTAGAAACAAATGTGGCAGGTTTGAACTTACCAACTCGAAACACCACATTAGAAGTCGATGGTTTATTTCGAGTCTATTTCATTTAATACATGTCGTTACTTTACGAGAATTACACCGCTATATAATTGCAGCACGGCGGTTCCAACAATCTCAAAGAACATTCAGAAGCTTTTGTTTGGAATGTTCTTTCCTTTGCACCGAACTAAAACTGAATGCATTTTGTGACTGACTGTACTTGCGGGTATACTAATTGTGCAAGTTTATTCCATGCGTTTTGTTTCAATTTCAAGAGGATGTCAACTGAAAGTCGTAAAAGCAGGTATACCAGAGGGATGGAGATACAATGTCGTACAAACTTGTGGGGGTGTTTTTCCCATTAGGAATCAGTTGCAGAATAAAGGGAGGAACTTACCTTAACACTGAACGCGCAAGAGAATAAGAAAAAAATTTAACCGACGAAAACTTGAAGATATGTGATATGCGATTTATTTTTAATGAAGTAGAATCTAAATTAAACAGTTTTTTAGCAGTAAATATCAACCTGTAAATATGAAATTTTAAATATTGTAGTTTGGCTGTTTCAAATTGTATGTATCTGTTTTCTTCCATGTAATCTTTCAGAGAACCCTGCATACCGCAGCTAACAGAATTCGCTTTCACAAGATGATCTTGTTTAATATTTAAAATGAGGGAAACCGCTAATTAGTGGGTTTTGCATCTTCGAACTTTCATCTAGTTTGATGGACCACAAACTGCTCTGTGTTTGGGTTATAATGTAACAGATAACTGGCAACTCTTTTGCAAATGACAAGATTTGCGGTACACGAAACTAGATCATAATGGCCGTTTTAAACTGGTTGGTTTTGAAAAAGGCTGAGCAAATTTGAAAATTGGAGCATGTCACACTATAGCCGTTAAAAATATTCACCAAATGTTATTGCTACGCAAAGATGTGTTATTTCACGGAACGTAAAAAAACCGCTTCGCCGTAGAGTCGAATAATATTTTATATAACTAGGAACTTTGTTTTATTTCATGGTTATCGTGTTATTTGATTAGCTAGATTTCAGTGTGGATTAATTTGCCTGAATTGAGAACAGTATAGCTTATATATGATTTTAAAAAAACACTTTAAACTTTGATTTTTTAAATTTAAATGGCACTTTCATTTTATTTATATTAGTACCAAAACACGAATGTACTTTTGGGGGTCGAAGTTGTCTTTTGAAAATAAACACCTTAAACAATCGACACGCACTATCAAACTGTCGATCGGAACACTCGGAGGTAAATTTCACACAAGAAATTGAAGCGGATTGCCACAATTTTCTGAGGGTCTTGTTACGGGTCAATCACGGCCAGTTATTCTATCCCTAGCCGTGCAAAATGTGATTGAGTTAATCTTGGCCGCTTGACTTCGACCACCTGAGTCGAGTGTTGTTTTTTTTATTCATAACTTACGAAAACTGAAGTTGTTGTTAACAATGCTATTCTTTGACCAAGTTTGATTGATTTGGAAAATATATTTAGTCAAGATTTACTATTTGTAGCAGAATTGTTTAGTATGCTACTTTGTGAGTTGTTATACAGCACCTCAATCGTCAGTGATAGTTTATCATGAACGTGTTTGCCTGATAATTTTTACAATAGCCTGTATTGAGTTTAATTTTGTAGTGTCAAGATTTTTAATAATTGTGTGAGTCAAAGGCAAGACTGAGTCAGCAGTAGTTCACACATTTTCATGCCCATCATCTCTGAATTTATACTCGTATTTAAATGACTTGGGTAAACGAACTGGTTTTCTCTGGCATTTTACTGCAGCAATTACAAACCACACAGCTAACAACTTCTTATATGACACATCTTTGTTACAGTTGCATATAAGAAACATTTTAGTTGTCAAAGCAACGGTTTTCAATTGAAATACAATATTTTGTTGTACACCTAACAGTAGACTTGGTCCTTTTAATTTACTATAATTGTAACTGATTGTAAAGAATGTACTAGAATTTTTTTTAAACTTATGTAAGTTTGCATTGCCCCCTAAGGAAAATCACATTCTCAAAAATGTAAGTCTGTTTTTACACTATTACATATTTTATTAGCGTACAATTCTTTGTACATTATTACATATTGTATTGAGGAAGATAAAAAGTTCAAATAATATTTTGGTTGTTTTCTCTCTTGATATCTCAGTGGTTTATGTACATTTAGTAAGATTTGGTTGATTTGATGATTTCCTTTAACAATCTTGATCCGGTAATTTTGGGATTTGTATTGGAGTTTTCTTAGGTATGTTCGTGTCGTTAGGTTCGCTCGCCAAAACAAAACGTTGATAGATTTTCTTTTATCTATGTGTTTAATCTTTATTGTTACGAGATAGAATATTGTCGAACGTACAAATAATAGTTTACAAACACTTGATGTTTTTCTGATCAGTTCGAGGCTTCTGAGATTCGAGCATGTTATTGTGGTGCAGTGATGTCTTGTGTATTTGTTGTACGTATACCATGTTTTGTTTCATAACTCGCGTTCAAAATGCAGGATTCAGATTAGATATAACATTACGGCACTGTGATGACTAACGAACGAACACTGAATTAAAAATACAAAGTAGTATAAAAATATGCTTTGCCGAGGCGAGGCAGTATTGTGCACGCATAGTGCGTTTACAAACTGATTCCTCGCTTTGAAAGGTCGTCCCTGCTTATTGGAAACATTCAAAACTGCGGTTTCGAATCAATTTGGAAACCCTCCTAATGCTACTCCGCGGCTTAACGGATTAGGACTAATCCTAGCAGCTCATTGAAAAGTCAATATAATGCAAGACTCGAACTAATCTTGTTTCTTTTTACATAACGACGGAATAAATCAGGAAGTGTAGCTAAGTTTCGCGAGAAACGATTCGAATTTTTCCAGCAGAATGGGTCTACCGTCGGGGAGTTAACTGAGAATATTCTGAAAATTATTGTAATTTATTCCATCGAGTATTTACCAGCTGAATATTCTGTTCAGTTGTAATAATATGATATATGGCAATTTTTTATGTTATGATATGGGCACATGTGAATGTAACATTTTTGCGCTGTGTTTTTATTATTGGTTTTTGAAATAACTCATGGCAGTTTTTCGTGTCTCTTTCCTTGATACTGCCTGGTCTTACTAATTATATTGCACTTATGATTTAATGAGCAGTTGGGCTCTTTTGGCCTTTTATCGCCCAGTTCAATGCCGAAGTTTTTCTGTAGATAAGATTATTCAGCTGTGTGATGGTTGTGACAAAAGAGATTTCTCTTAATTTTTTTATTTATATATTTTAGTTTACCTGTCGATCGCCAAGACTTTGCCAAGCTTACTTTTTTGTAATTAATTTTGTTGTCAGTTGTCAGATGTAGGTTTCAACCCCAAGTAAAATCTAAATGAGGAATGGGTACATATCCCTAATGTAATCTCGATGTAGTAAATTAAAATTTCAAATTCTGATTTTAATTTAGAACTCGGTTTTCTCAAGTGAGTTGAAGTTTATTTAGCATCGCATATTAGTGTGTCTTCAACTTTTCAATTTTTTCAAATAGATTTCGAAATCTGCCTTAATAAAATGGTTCATTTCATCAGCTCCGTTAATACTTAAAAAATACTTGCTTAATGGAAGCCTTGTGGGTTTCTCCCAGGATACCACGCGGTGAAAATGATTGAGAACTTGAACGGATTCCATGTCTGACCTGTTATCAAAGAATCGAATGCACGGACAGACCAAATCCTCTTTGTCTGCCTTTATCCTTCTCGATCATCTCGAACTTGAGGTTTTTGTACACTTGTTACCGTGCACAATTAAACCGATAAAATCTCACGTCAGATACCTTATTAAAAGGATTTTCTTTTATCTTATGTGCTCATAATGTGTAACCGATAATCGATAGATTTTGCGGGGGTCAAGACTTGCGAATTTTTTCTTTTTGCTTCATGCTTTCCCGGAGGCTACAGGAATAATCTTCATGTAGTTGCTGCTAAAATTATTCCCCATCTGCCTTGCCGGTTGTTTGTCCATCTTGAAGTGTTGTCTTTCATTTCAGTCCGTTTGTGTACCCAGCCTTCAAGAAGAATATTCTTAGTACTGACTCTGTACACGCAAGAAGGGAGCCTCAACACAAAAACTAAATATTCAAATAATATGTTTGAGTTTGAGTGTGGAATGGCACTCGGCAATTTCACATCCCAAAATAGCACATGTAATAGAAACATTTTAACCCATCTGGCGACAACTTTCACCTGTTCTCCTAAAAGCGCTGGCTTTGTCGCGTTGTAATGGTCTTCTCTGTTAAGATTCTAGGTTAACTTCAATAAAAATCAAGTGCATTTCAATGTGAATATAATGAGAAGTTGTTAGCGTGAGAGTGGCGTGAGTCTTAAACTGTCTTCGCTGCGGTATGAAGACATTGGGTCGGCCAAGTTCGCCACACTGTCCTTTTCATGCCGAGCTGATTTATAATTCCTTTTCAGAAACCTGCGAAGAAAACACAACACTCGGTTAAAATTAGCATTTCCATGGCGTTTGAAAGACTGAATTGTAATTCCGAGGAAAACCTAATTAAGTTGTGTGCCGTCTTGGAAGCATAAATTTTCTAATTACCTTTTTTTTTTCAAGCCGAGCTGAGTTGTGCTGTTTTGCCTTCCTCGAAGTTTCTTAGATTCAACATCATTTTACAGACCCATTCGGATTAGCGTATGAGATTTATATACCTATCGCACATACAAAGAAAAGAAAAACATTACCGACCTTACACTTGCTAGCAATCTAAATTGTATCATTGCTCTGTTAATATGTCGAACTGTAGCAGGAAGCTCTTTCATTAGTGAAGACTCTAATCCTAACGAGTCTCGCGTTGAACTTGAAGGTTGTTTTGTGATTGTGGTTGTTGTCGATGGGGTCATTTACTTCAATGCTTTGAATCCGCCCCGAATTTACTTGTCTGTGGCTTGTTTGTATTCTCGTTGTTCTTTTGGTGTTGTTAGTTTAGAGGATATGGCTTTTCACATAATACAAAAGCCCTGGTAGTTTTGCCCTTTTAACAACCTCAATTGCAAATGCGAAAATAAAAAGAAAGCTGTCTTGTAAACGATAAAATGACAATGAAAACCTTTCGTTAATTGTAGGCTTTTATTTAGCCTGTATTTGATGTATTGCTTGGACGATTTGATTTGAATGCGGCCACAGACAATTTGTAATGTTCTCATTCGAACAGTGATTTTTAACCCAAGGGCGTTAATTTTAGGTATTTTTCCTGCGTTGTTGATATTAGAGAGTAATGGGATATGTTTGACTATCATCGACTATCAACTAGGCTTTTGAAGAGTGAATAATAAGACAGTTATTTTCAATGTTTTGCGTTACCTGAAGGCTTACGATCTGTCAGCCATTTTTCTTCTCGCAGTTGACCTGGATTAACACGCAATGTTTGTCGATGTAAAACTAACCACGTGAACTTCAAATGCAAAGGATATCAGATTTGGAAAAGCTGTTGTTGGTAACTACCATTTGCTTAGATTTAAAACTGTGCCTTTAGCTAAACATTTGAAGAAAATTAGAACGTATTTAACACTCAACTCTCTGCTCTTGCGCGCCGGAGGCAGAACGTGTCAAACTTACTCCAACCACATCAGAAATCACGCGTGAAAAAGGTTTTTTTTTATACTTTTATACCGATGAGTATAATATCGAAGGTGAACGTTGACTTGAGAGTTACTTTCTTTCATTATTAATTAATTCGTGGCCAAGCTGTGGTGGGCGGGAGATAGTTGAATCTAATTTAGAGCTCGTGATGACAGAATCATGGATTGCTCGCGATTGCAATCTCAATTTGCGTATTGTTTTTACCATGGTGGGGGGCAGTGCGACATAGGTGGTCCCTAGACTGTCACTTGACAATTTGGTAATGAAGTGCTAGCCTTTGCACGCTACCCGGCTTCCTTTTTATTGCAAATTCGCGGGAAATTTGCTCCATTTCCGCTTAAACTTCGTAAATAACAGGAGTCGAGAAGGACATTTCTTTCTTTAACACACAGTGAGCATGGCGGCATTTATTCGCGCGTTTTGCGTAAAAGAAGGTTAATAAATTTGGTTTGCCCGGGTTTTAACAGTTAAACGCCGGAATACTTTGTAAACAGGGGAAATTTTTGTGAAAACGAAACCTCATTTTGTGCGTAATTTTGGGTTACAAAGTCGGGACTCTTCAATGCCAGTACGCTTTATAATTAGTTTACACAGCGCAAATGTTAATTACGCCGCTGCAGTCCACACGTGTGTTTGTTTCTGAGCCGCGTGTAATATACGCACATCGGTGGCCGAAATTTTGACAAACTAATCGTGATTTTTTTGCTTTATATTGCAGGTCCTACATTTGGACGATTTCGTTGTTCTTGACGTAAGGCGAACTCTCCTATTGTTACATAAACATTTCACAGCGGCTTGAGCTTGTTTGTCGACCAACCGCTGCCAGGGTCCCTGAAAATGAAAGCTGTGTTTTTTATTAATTTCATGAGAATTAAAAATTCTCGCAGTTGTCAAGTGGAGTACAGATCGAAATTAGTTTAAGGAGTTCTCAACAAACTGAATGTCACTCTCTTAAGCAAGATCTTAATTTGAGTTAAGTTCCGCAGTGAAGTTCGAAGTTTGTTCATCTTGACAGACAATTAAAGTATAGTGATTTTGTAACTAGTTTTCTACCAATGCAGACTTCCATCATTTTGCCATTCACGTTTATTTTTATACTCGTACACAAGGGAGCTGTTATTTTTGTTTAGTTTTATATTAGCATACGGTATTAACACCTTAGCTGGCCAGAGAAAATTTCTATTGCAGTTAATAAAATTGTATATTTGACCTACATATTGGGATGGCTTCCTTTCAGTAGTAAAACAGATATTATTGAGTAATACAAGACAATATGAATTTTTTAATCGGGAACATCGCACATCTTAAAGTTTAAAGTTTATAAACATTCGTGTGTGCGAGACGACAGTTAAACATTCTGTGTTGCAATTTGTATTCACATTATTATCAGTAGAGTTTACAACCTTGGCTAAACAACGTTATTGATGTTGGTTCTCACTTTCATAATGTAGAGATTTGTGGTTTCTTGGCTTTTGGTCACGGATTAAAACCGTTAAGTATTTTATTTTAGTTTGAACTAGTGCTTTTTAGCAGCATATTTTCGCCAAGATATCACAGATACCCGGTTTGTAATTATTTTGGCGCGCTCATTATTAATTAGCACATCTCAGCAGTGCGACCAATAGCCGCCCAGATGTTGCTAATTAGCTTCTTGGTTGCCGTGGAAACGCTCTAATGACAATGGAGAAGAAGCTAGCTTCATTAGGGTCAGGTGACTTTCCACGTGCAACAAAGCTCAACCTTGCCGCCAGCGTGCAAACACCTGCGCCGGCGAGCCAATTTTCATCAGCGCCTCGGTGACAGGTCATTTCCTTCGGTTCAGGTGATTAAGGGTTAATTGAAACAGCTGACTAGACCAAAACAAGATCTGATTTGCCGAGTGCTTGATAAGATCTCGGAATCAAAACGTCCGATCCCGCCCCTTTTCATAACTGCGCCAACCAGCTGTCATCTCTTCTCCGCGCTGTCAATCACATGTCAAGAGTAACGCAACCATAGACTCGTCTATCAGGGCTGTCAGAAGTGATCGCTGATTGGCTGGCCTGTCGGGGTTCGCGGGCTATCGATCAATAACACATGGAAGCGAGTTGGCAAGAGTCAAAAATAACGTGTGGTCTTAAGATCAACGAGAAACGAGAGAACGGACCAACGCTCGAGCACAGAGATACAATTATTTTACTACTTGGACTTTGCGCTACGCCGAGGTCACAGGAAGAATTTTACTTGGTTGTTTGAATTATGTCTGTTCCTACAGCCATTTCTCCTTCGCCCAACACGGCTACAAACAACAACAATGTCTCCGAGAAATGCTGCGATCGAGTAAAACGACCTATGAATGCATTCATGGTATGGAGTCGCGAGAGGAGAAGAAAAATGGCCCAGGAAAATCCGAAAATGCACAACTCGGAGATTAGTAAACGATTGGGGCTTGAATGGAAAGAACTCTCAGATGCGGAGAAAATGCCTTATGTCTCTGAGGCCAAGCGGCTTCGAGCTGTGCACATGAAAGAACATCCCGACTACAAGTACAGACCGAGGAGGAAGAGTAAAACTTTACTCAAGAAAGACAACAAGTATGCACTGTCGATGCTGAGTGGCCAGGCTCCTCCTGTCCAAAGAGCTGTAGCACAAGGACCGGAACATTTTGCACAGCTAAATGGATATAGCTACAACACAGCGCTCAGCTATTCTCCCGTGTCAGATCCTTATGCCCAAATGTACAGCTCGGGCACACATCCACTGGCCCCTCACACTCCTAACCAACTACAACCCTCGAATGGGATGCCGCACCATAGCTACTCTACTATGGCGGGTGGGCAAATGTATGCCCCTTCAACACAAGCCTCAATTTACACCATGAATGGCACCGCCATGAACTCTATCTCGGCTGCGTACTCGTCACAGCCTAGCAATCAAATGATTTTGCCCAACATCAAGCAAGAGCCGGGTTTACCAAATGCCCAAGCAGGTCGCTCCCGAAACTGCACGGATCAGCTTGGGGACATGATTAATACGTATCTCCCCACAGATCAAGTTAATGGCGGCCACGGCCCTGTTCCAACTGCCCCTGCTCATCATCAGCCTCAAGGACAGAACCGTTACGTTACAGCACCGCACTGGCAACAAGACCCGAGCCATGTAGCAAGTTCTATGGCGGCCACGCACTCAGTTCCCGTGCCGGCTACCATGAGTAATGTTTCTTCAGTAAACGGTACTATGCCATTAACACACATCCCTTAGCCAATTGAGTTTACAGGATAGCTAGCATCATTCATCACACGACTCCAACACTGGGAACTATCAGCACCGGTAAACGCTAAATTATATTTTTTACTGCTTGAAGAAATTTCTATCTGGCTCAAACTCCAAGTGAAGAAAGTGAATTTTGACAGCTTTCGGGTATAAGTCCCTACTTTACTCTGAAAGAAACTTTAATGATGTCCAGTGCAACAATTTATCAGATGTGTATTTAAGACGACAAAGCTCTATGCAATACAACTGTTGTAGTTGTAAAATATCTGCTCTCACTTGAACGTTGTTGAGACAAACATGAATTGACGAGGTATTTTTCCTAATACACTCTGCTCGAACGGTGAGAAGCGTGGAAGAATTTTTTGTAGCTCTCTGAGCCATACGTAAGTGCGTAAAGTCTATGTGAACCGTACAGACGCAATCTATGAGTCAGGACAGTTTTGAATCTTAATGTTTGTAAGATTTGATGTTTGAGTTTCGCTGTAAAATTAAGCACGTTTGTATGAATTTCGGTGGTGCTGTGTGTACCGATTCAATATTAAGCTAGCATTGTGCTATTATAATGATATCTTGATGAAGAAGATGGACAGCGTGTATATAAAGTTCAGATCAAAGTGAAGAGATAGTGTCTTTATTTTCATTTTGAGGAGAAAAGCACATTAAACGACTTCAAAATCCTCATGGTGGTTTACACAATAATTCTGTCCTTGGTAGGTGTTGAGAGCTCTAAGCTGTTCGACACAATCTTAAATCATGTCTTTCACCGCAAATTTTCACGCAGCATTTACGCGCTCCAAATTCAAATACGGCACCAAAATTACTCAAATATTTTTTATTTGATGTATAGCTCATGAAAGCAAAACAAAGGGACACAATTTCTCGCTCAAAGGGTATTTGAATACAAGTATATACATAAAGGAGGGAACGAACCACTTTTGAATAAGAATGCTTTTCTATTGAGGCGTTGAGAACTAGGCTGTGGACATGTTTTCTGCTATGTTGGCGTCGATTGACGTGATGACAGCTCGATTTGTGCTCTCATTGGACAACGGCTCTTCGCTCCGTAGCAGCTGCCTTATCATGCTTCAATAATAACCATTAAGCCTTATTAGGCTAACATTCCAAGAATGCACGACCAGTTCATTACTTGGCAAAGTAATAAGTACTGAAGCGACTGTTACTTTCAAAATTAACTACTACTTCAATCAAAGTTGGTTGAAGAAAGTCGAGATCAGTAGGTCACAAGTTCCATTGGTAACGTGGATTATCGGAGTGAAAAGTTTTCAATTTTCTTGCTTTGCACAAGTCGTCATGACTACAAGAGAGAAACACAACATGCAGTGATGAATGATTTCATTGCCTGGAAGAATTGCTTTTTAAAAACATCTCATAAAACTTATTTGAATTATGTGGCGTACTTGAGGAAATTTTTCGTAAGGAAGTGAACATGGTGGTTAAAAAATCTTAATCATTTCCCAGTGTTTTGATGTCCGTTGACAAGTTAGCTCAGTGCAATTAACACATGTTTATTATGTTGCGGTAAGAGGTATAAAAACCTTTGACAAAAATTAAAATTTTCAACTACTCATTTCCTCCTCGTTTCACGAGTTAGCATTAAGTTCACCAGGCGGTTTAGTAGAGAGAATTGCCGTTGTCTGAAGGAAATTTTCGAAATTTTCCGAGTGCAAACAACAGCTGGCTCAAGTCCAATATTGCAAGTGAAACATGACTAGGAAAGTTATTAGTATTTGCTGGTAGCTCGATTTGTTAGTCGTGCGGGATGGAACTGCCTTATACAATTATCCCGTATGTTCAAATAAACTTCCTTAATTTACTTTTGATATGTATCAATTCATTTAAACTAAGAGACTTGCCAAGGGAGTTAAAAGAGTCAACCAAATTTACTTATGGTGTATCATAATCGCCGGTACCACAGACAGGTTTCGGTATTGCCTCTGTGTAAAATGCAAAATAGGCTCTCATGAATATTCGTGCTTCTGTCAAAGAAACTTCGATTAACTTTGTTTATATAGCCACCGACTTGAATTTTACACAGAACACAGATTTTTTCGTGTCAAATTCGAAATCGAAATATGTAGAGTTCGAGCTGTGCTCCTTGGAAACAACGAAAATTGGGATTTTCGTGTGTGCAAGTTCGGCGCCGCGGCGAAATTTTGACGAAATTAGTTGTCCCGAGAGAGCGAAAAAAAAACTTTGAGAAATGCCATCAATAACGTGGTCGCTATATACATTTTACATCGGGAATTCACTCAAATGTGCTTTAAGAGACCTCTCACTGAATTTTGATACGAGAGATATCACCACCAATGTTTACAAAACAGAAGATTCTGTCAAACCCAATGCCATGGCCTGCGTTTTACAAATGAGGTCTCGACAAACAGACTGTGTTTGCTTCTTGTGAACAAAGGCAACATGCAAATTTTCAGCGGTGGAAGTGCTGACTGAGTTACAAGCAAGTCGATTTTTTCCATTACCGCGACATTTTTTTTAACTTCCGTACTGCAAAGATCAAGTTACTGAAACATTCAGTCACTATTTTAAGCGTTCATTTTGCAAGCATTATTATTAAGCATATACAAATTAGTTGAATGGAGTGGTGGCGACGAACAAAAGGGACTTAACCTTTGGCTACAGAATTATGGTTGGCCATTATCAGTAATATGGTTTTGATGAAATTATGCACATGAAAGCTCTATTCTTTCTCAACTTTAACGGCAAATGTGCAGTTGTGATTCAATTAGGCGAAACGATCCCAGACAATCATTTATCAGTCGTAAGACTTAAAGCAAACACTAAACACGTTTGAATTTGCCAGTTAAACCAGTGAATTATTTTACTCCTTTGCGCATCAAGACGTTGCACAAATCTTTTGTTTAGTTGTGTATGAAAACCCCATTAGATTTCTATAGGAAGGAAACATGAATAGATAAAACTTTTATCATAGAAGAAACTTGTGTTTACATTGGGTAATAACCCGCGTAAATAACTCGAACCAAGAACCAGGTCATTCAGAGTGCTTTGGTCCGTTGTTCGCATTAAACGAGCGAAAGCAGCGAAGCAAAGATGGCGGATACAAACCACCTAAGCTATCTCGTGGCGGAAATTCTAAGAAACAACTTGCGTTTCGTGACTCAAGTCCGGCCGGATTTGCGGAAGATTTTTCGTAAAGGAATTCTTGTTTCCACGGGAAGAACTTATAGTTTGGAGTAAGCAAGGACAAATATGTGACGCGAATCAGGTATTGTAAAAGCTGTGTACAGCTTCTTTCGAGACTTATAAGTTTATTAATTTCACACTAGTTCTTGCATCAGGACTGCCTTTCTTTATCGTTCTAGTCAGAAACACGGCATGTTTTTAATTTTAGAAGTTACCGCGAGAGGAAATCGTTTCTTGTTTTACGTTAGAACGGAAGAAGGCGTGATTCGAAAGAGCGTTCTAATGATTTCATGTGGAGATAAAATAAGCATGCAGGAGGCGTGAGCTGAAAAACTAATTAATTTCACTGCGGTAGGCCCCCGTTTGAACCGTGTTCTCTTACTTTGAAGTATAAACACGGAGCAGTTTTCACGAGCCTAATACACGCAATCTATATTCTTATATGAGCTAGGAACGACCACAAATTTCCCATATGTTCTAGCCAGCCAGCCGCTAATTGAAACGTGCTCTCAAAGGCTCTTTGTTTGCCGAATCGTCAGCGTCTTATGCAAAACCTACGGAATATAGTCTGCAGAGATTTGTATTGATTTATTTGATTTATCGATAACCAACTCGTTATATCGGTAACCGAACGGTTCACCTACTGCTGAAATAGTATTAGTTGGAGAAATTAGTTTCGCTGACTTGTTTTGGTTTTGAAAATAAATGGGCTGGTTTTGATGATAATTACACTCTGACGTGGTATCAACAGCTCGCCTTGGATTAATCCAGGATCACAAAGCTTTTTCAAAACAATTTAGTCTCCTAATTTATACATAAAAGAAATAGAACACACTACCTCCGAAACAAGTGATTTTACTGGAAAATATTCCCTCCCAAATCGATTGAAGTTCCATATGCGGTAAAGATTCTAAAATTAAAAAAAAACATAGATACACACAAGCTAATAACCTAACTGTCGGGGTTAAATAAAAATTAAACAAAGTGTTGTCGAGAAGTACTCGATCAGTTTCTGCTACCAAATTGCCTTTTCCATCATTTTCAAAACAGAATTAACGTTATTTTTATATCGTCATTGTGGAAATTAACTAAATGCAAAACCAATATTTTTCTTCTTTTGAAGACCAGATTTAGTTTATTCCCTATAGAATCGCCATATTTATAGAAGCTTTTCAAAACAGATTTTATAAATGAACTTGCTGTGCATGAGCTTGTGGAAATTGCTTCTAGCTGGTCTGACAGACATGGTTGACGCTGGAAGACTTACTTCAAACGTTGTTACGTGACTCAAAGTCGACGGCTTTTCTTGAACTTTTAGAAACACCAGTAAGACACTTTTATTAATGCTGTATCACAAAAAATGCGTAGTGCGCTGGTTTTAAGATCGTTTGGACGCAAAAGATTTAAGTTCATGGTTGGTTTTTGAACGGACAAGGTCAAAAGATAGCAAATTATGTTCCTCAAGTTAGAACTTACTGGCTTGCGTGGGAGGGGCAATAATGTTAGAGAGAAACACATTTCAGCTCTTGAATGAAATAATTAACACTTGATGAGTGTACAGACGAAATGAGTTGAATAATTCATAACTAAAAGCAGCACTTTCAGGCAGCCTAGCTCCTCCCATATGTCGCTAATTGCCCGAGGGACACCGTGGGACCCTGGCTGAATATAGCGTTGCTGAATAGAATTTGGTGTTGTGTTTTGCCACTGCCGCGACAAGTGTATTTTGTCAAAAATTCCCATCGCAATAAGAAGAAAAGAAAGATAGTAAGAGAATAAAAGTTTGTGTTCAGGTAGTTGAGTAATTTCTTAAGAGTTAGTTTTAATGTTGGTACATGCATTGATAAGGCGAGAATTCACTTTCAGAAGACACAACAATGTTGTCGAAATGATTAAACTTGGATTAGTTTTATGTTCCTGGTTGTAATGCCGTTTTCTTGCTGCAGTGTTTTACTTGTCTTTGTTATTAGCTCCAAGTCGGTTTGTTGTGTAATCTAGAATCATAATCACTTTAAAAAATTTGAAACTAATTTTGTGGTAGTTTTAATACGTTTGGAAAAACTTCATGTTCGTTTGTTAACAGGGTGGTCACTTTATCAAACCCGAGTCCGTTTATCAATTCCTTTTAACAGAACCAGCTGGAAGCTTGTTCCTCTATGCTAATGTGAGGCCCAGGGGCTACAAATTGAAGTTTCTGCGTTTTTCTCGAATTTTTAAGTGCCTAATATTGATTAAAACCATAGCTTTAGAGAAAATTGCAATAAGAATTTCGAGATCTAATCCATGTAACGATCTAAATATGGTTCCATTGGAGTGACGCGAGTAGTCGTTTTCGAATTGCTGCTGTTTTTAAAATAAAATACTAGATCTGCACAATAGAATTTTTCATTTTTTATTATATATTTAGTGTGTCGTTTATACAAACTGTTTCCTATGAACAGATAACTGTAATATATTTACACTGGCCATTGAATGCGTGTATAATGTTTATATTGGAGTCGCTATAGATAAACGCATTTCCAGATCAGTTTTCATTGAAGCTGAATTAGATAACAAGAAATAGTTTACTTGAAGTTTTTGTGTGTGTAATTTTACCTTTTTTAGGCGGAGTTCGTCTGGGAGAAAGTTTGTTCAAAGAAATCAAATATTTAATCACGAAATCGCCAGTGGCGTATGCTTTTTAGAACTAAACAGATTGTGCCCGGTCTAAAATTCACAGACATAATGGCACCTGCGTATGTTGGAATATCAAGACACTTCACAAAACGGGTGTTTGGCCGTGGCCGTGTGCAGTCCACGTGTCTTGTTTGGTGGTCACTTTGTAAGAAGCACAAAGCGTTGTCTCCCGCCGGGCGCTATCTGTTCTTGATGAAAAGAGTTTGAAAATCTGGGTCCATTTGAGGAAGTTATGATAGCGGCCGTTCACTTCACAGCACGATGCATCTTTTCTGATTTATAAAGTAGCGACACTAACAGTCTTACATTCAGCAGGAATTGTCGTTTCATTGTCGCTGGAGTTAATGGCTAGTTTTGGCAGAATCAACATTAAACGGCGTCAATATTTTGTAGCTAAGAAACTGAAGATGCGGAAATGATAATCGACTTGCAGGTCTACAGTGTGTTGCCGCCCATTTCTTGAACACATCATTAAAGTTATTCAGAAAAACTCCACAAAATCATCACCCCCAACTGTGTAGTTGGCAAATTCAAGATTAATCATTATTATTTGCACTGTGAAAATGGAAGCCTTGAATCAGTTATTTTATGTGATTAAATATGTACCAAAATATACTCTGGCCTCTGGTTTCCGTGTGTTTATTTCTGTTTTAAGCATTTAGCAGATCAAATGAGCTGAAATTAAAAGTTCCCCCGGTTATAAATTGCCTCTTTGCTTGTAGAAAACAATGATCTGTCCGCACATTGTGGCTTATATTTGATGTGGAGTAATTAATCTTTGCGTAGTTTCAAACGCATTTAACTATTAAGAGAAAGTAATATGAGTAGTTTGGAAGTGCTAAACGTTTAATTATTATGGTTTGATTCTTAGACCCATTTTGTCCGAAAACTCTCACTGACAGTTTGCATTTTCCGACTCTGGAACTTCGTAATGTACCTAAGCTTTTTATCGTTTCTAGTACATTCACTCGAAATATTTCAAACGTTAATTGCTCAGATCTTTGATGCAGGATTAGTGTAATGAGACAGTGGATTATTGGTTGAATCATTAATAGAACAGAAGACGGAACTGAAGCATATATACTCAGTGCTGCAAATTATTTTGAGATAGCCTTCGAGTTGTGGTTTTATTATCAGTTTTAGCCTGAAGACATTTTTTCCGAGATAGCGTTTATTTACGAATACTTGCATTTCTCCATCTGGCTAGTCGATTTACTTGACGGTATTTTCAGCCTTGCGAAATTTTGTGCGAGTAAAATGTTTCTTGACTTGTGTCACAAGTTTGTTGGTGGCTGACGGTTCTAAAATTTTTGTAGTCTACTTTTTGTGTTCAGCTTTAGGGAATCAATAATAAAATTGCGATATCTACATATGATCCCGATAAGTGATAAGAGATCTTTCAATTTGCGCAGACACAAGAAAGCGGTGTGTTATATGGAGGTGGAATATGTTAGTATAATTTCCGTCGCAAAGCAATGTCGCAAAATGCTATCTTTTGCAATTTTGTCACTTTCACCGGCGTCAGAAAACACTATATCAAAGCTACTTACTAATTTTATAAAGGCCAAAACAGTATTTTGCCCATCACGGTAGCGAGATTTAAATGTATTTAAAGTGGAGAGCAAAACAAGAGCGGTTTTTATGCATTCAAATTGGCTCGTTTTAGAAGAACATTGGACATCAATTTCCGTCGTTTTTCTTGTCCTGCTCGTAAAATATGTATCATGTCGGCCATATCCAGTACCAGGGAAAATATATTGAGCTATAATTGAAGAATGTATAGTTGAATATATCAAAGACTCTGTTACTTATCATCGTTTCTAATAATAGAAATAAGTCATTTTGTAAAGAAACACTTGATTGGAGCAAGCGAGTTTTGACACAGCCTATACGAGTATACCGTATGTGCTTTTCATATCAATTGAGGGTACATTGACAAAGCGCCAAAGATTTTTATGAATCGTGCTAGGCGTTTCGAGTCACAGACTTTTCCTCAGTGAATGATATTTAATGATAACTCATTTATAGCCACTACTGAGGAAATGTCTGTGACTCGAAATGTCTGGCATGTTTAAACATTTGAAGCGTTTTCAATACAACCAAAACTGCCAAAACATTCCCTTAAAGTGTTCCCCCCCAAAAAACTTTGGCTTTTCATATGACCACCAGTGTGCATGTTTTTCCGAAAAGACATGCAGTTTTTGTATTTAGTACTGACCAGTGTTTCCTTTTTAACAACTGGCGAGGAAAAAGATTGGTTTTGTTCTGAAACTTTTAAGTTTAAAATACAAAGTCCAAGTCCTGAAAAACCCATGTGCCTGATTTTACTTCAGTAATGTGCAAGCACTGAAGAATACACTTACTGACATAGTTATCAAGTCTTCACAGCAATATAGACATTTAATGCATTTTTCGTTTTTGTTTGCATTGTTAAGTAGCCGTCTACCGTTGCAGATCTATCCTCGGGAGATTTAAGTTTCTTCATGATCAATGTGGCTCTTAGCTGCCATGAAATCTATTTGATAGTTTTATTGGCCAATTCGTAGAAGGAATTGAGCACATTTGTAAATAGGAATCAGTATGATTTCGCTTTCGACATCAACACCGAATTTTGTCAGTTGAAATCTTTCATGTCCAGCTGAAGAATACCTGGTCCGGCGCTTATCTCGAAACTCAAACACAAGAAATTGAGAAAGTGGGCCATCGGAAATTGCATATTCATTAACATCGGTTAAGAAAGCTACTTGGTTTTTGATTCGGAATCGTTGGCACACTTTATCAAATGTCCGTTAATCTGTTAAAGGCACTCGACAAAACCAAAAATATCCGAATTTTTGGGTCATTTGACAAAAACCTTGAAGAGCAATAATCGTTGGGATTACTTCATTATTTCTCACTACTAACTTTGGACATTTTGTGATTGAGAATTCGGTAGCAAGTTTATAGGATTCCGTGAGAGCTCGGAATCTTCTAGAAAAAATAAAATTGAGCAAAATTTGTCCAAACTGATAACGCGGGACATTTGTTACAAGTGCCAGTTGCTCTTTTTCGTATTCTAAAAGTCAAAGGAAATCAAACCGTGCCAGGACGTTTGTCAGTGACAAAAATTAGTACACGAATTTATTAACGAGTTTAATATCAAAAGTCAAAACGTGATTTATGGGTGTTTTGTAGGCCTCTCGTTTAACGTAACGGCAATGCGGGGGACAGGCCAAACACCGTCACACGTCCTCGCGGTATTTTTCGAAGATTTCTATTATCCTGAGATATTGTGGGTAGTGTTCGTTTGTTACTTGTTCACTACAACAGAATTTTACACAGCTATTTAAGGAAACACAGGACTTGTACAATAACGGTAGAGGCGAGGAAGCTCAAAGAGAAACGATATAACCTATATGGGGTCACTCGGCCGTACCAGTAAAATCGTGGGATATTCCTTCCAAATCACGACTGACACTAATATGTTTACCAAATAAAGACTCTATTTTTTGCTCAGTTCTTTGAGACATTTGACGTTTTACTACGAATTTACAAATGTAAAGAAAAGTTTGCATAACATTGGTGGGACGTAAGTTAGCGGACCAGGCATGTTCACTCTCGCTAATTTCTAGATTCTTGTCGAAAACTTTTGACATGACAGTTACATGGTATTCTCTATCGAGAACTATTTCGGCCGTTGAAACACGTTTTCGTGTTTATTGTCCGCGCTATAAGTTCTCGCCAATTATCACTTGTCCCATGAATGCCATTATCTCGTACGAAAACAAGATGAAAGCACAAAAGAATGGTCTATCCGGCTTCACCTCCAAGCGTGTGATGTCGATTTCACCCACTCAGTACTTATAACTTTTATACTTTGAAAATGTGCAAGTGTTTTAGGTCTAGAATACTCTACAGATAATGCATTGTTTCAGTCGGTTTTTGTTACTGAGTTTCCTCGGATTCTGCCTTCCGCTTTGTCTTCCAAATTACAAGCTTTCGTAAGGGAACAACATATATTCTCTGTTACCTCAAACTCACGGACGAACTAAGGCCAAGTTTAGGTGTTACACGATGGGTGAAAATATCGCGTCTTCTAACACCCCCTGCAATGGCCACTATTAGAAAGTAGAAATGAGTTCTGCTTTCTGAAGTTGTTGCAACAACTTATCTCGAAAATATTTGACCATTACAGGGGGGTCCACGGTGCAATGATTCATACAACTTTTCTTGCAACGCGATACACCACTGCGAGACAAGTTGCATAAAAACTTGCACCTTGTAACAGTCCTTGGGGAGCAGGTCAAAGCACATACCCTCTCGAGAGACAAAGGTTAATAACCGAAACCGGTTGCCAATAAACGTGCAACTTTAAACTCTTGTTGTTGCCGCTGCACACAGTGAATCTCTCTCTTTTACTGTTTTTAATTGATTGGTGGACTGTAACGTGCATAACCTTTTCGGCCTTCCATAACCCCTGTATTTACATTTCTTTAAGATGGGTTTGGAATATTTACGATCGGAGGGCCGAAACCAATATTTACTGATTAAATTAAAACCCAAAGTTCCAACTTTTGTGTTTCATTGCAAGTTTATATTTCTGCTAAAAGTAAAACACTTTTTAGTTGCAGTGCTATTCCTTTGATAACTATATTCTACCCCAAATCAGTTTTATCTGAAATTTTCCGTTTTTATTAACAATCGGGATCTTTAAACATTTTCGATAGTAATCTTCAAAACAGTAAGTACACATTCAACATAAAGCCAGTGGAATTAGACTACATGGTTTTCGTCAGCCAGTTTCAGGAATTGGTGAGAGATTTTGATCAACTTTCATCTTTCATCACTAAAATTTCAATACATAAAAATTGTACTCTCCTTTTGAGAAGCTCCCGAGAAGCTGGAAATGAGACGAGTCATTGAAACATTGGTTTCGAAACTAAACCCTGCCTGGACGGAACGAGGCGCGTAATATTCATCAAATGAACATTATTAGCTGCCAGGAATCGATTTTTGCCGTGTCTATTGTAAAAAAATGAACTTGGATGAACTTTTTGATGCGGGGCTCAAAACACGCGCGGGCGCTGACAAGAACCATGTAATCTAATTCCACTGGCCAGCCTAATACATGTAGTTTATTATTTCTTAGAACCATGATGTTCTATCAGTAGAATATTATTAATAACTACTTTTCATCTTCGGTAAAAAAGGCAAATATTCAGTTTCATCTGTTACGGAGTCGAATCGAAACGTTGGCAAGACAGGCATTTGACACAAGACTCGTGAGCAAACATTTTGGTAAATATAAATTTATACTTCTCTCTTTCAAGCAATGTTTGTAATCATCTAGCAGATGCTTTGCACATGTGGACTATTTCTGTGTATTTTCAGCATAAAACCCATATATATTTGTTACTTGTTGCATTAACGTTACTTAAGGTAATACCGTGAAGTTACGAAAGTATAACGACCCTCAGCTCGTGACTGTTTGTGATTCGGAGTTCGGTTACTCTTGGGTGGGAGTCGTTACTTTCCAAATAGAAAATTTATTACTGGATAATACAGGCATAAGTATCAGATAAAGTGTTGCATTTATTACAAAGTCATTTGATTTATGTTGTTTAACATGTGCATGGGATTTTTACTGACTCGCCATATAATAACGCTTAGTTCCTATCCGTCATTCTACCGCTGGTTGCTGTACTGCCGACTCAGGTCCCCTCGCTTTGTTTTCATTGTGTGTACCACATCATAGTACAGCTATCTCTCACGTGTAAGAACAAATCTTGCAGACACCATCGGGAAATGTTTTCTTCACTGATGTATCGCTACTGATGCAGCTGCTTGGGAGGTCGTTAACGCTAATTTCAAAAATTCTGAGTTTGGCTAATATAAGCAACGCCTGAAAAAAGAAGTGCAGGACTCCTTACACAGGCTTGACGTACAAAGAATAAAATTGAAAAGTAGCTAAAAATGCACCAGAGCAGTATATTAAAACTATTATCCACATACTATAATTCGCAAAAGTTTACCATAGAATGCACAATAAGTCTTTCAGGGTGAAATTCGCTTGGTGTCATTCTATTGGTAGGATATTACAACTCTTAATTCTGCACGGGTATTTTTCGCTTTACACTTCACGTTTTGTGATACTTTTTCTTTCATTAGATATTTTATTTTTCATTTTTATAGACAACATTTCTAGTGGAGATCAGCCGATATCAATGGAAAAATAATTCGCAGCCGAGTAAATTAAGTTCTTGATCATGGCACATGACGGCAACCACCAGACAAACTGCAATCTCGCTCCCAGAGCCCACGTTCTTTTAGGTCTGCGGCAAGGAACGATGGGCTTTGGAATACACAACGAGCCAGCGCATGCGCAAACGGCCGCTAGCAGGTCCACAGACAATCGAAATTCCTTATAAGGTAGTCCACAGATCGTGGATTGGCTCGTTGTTTATACCAGAGCCCTTCGGTCCTCGCCGCAGGCCTAAGAGAACGTGGGCTTCGGGAACGAGATTGGTCAATCTGGTGATCGACTGTGCAAGCGTTTTATTTCTATAGAGCTGTTCCCATTGCAGTTCCGCGTCATCACGGCTAAGGCTACTAAATAATATCAGTAGTATAGCAGCTCTATTGTCTCTTATTGTGATCAGCCACAAAAGCAGCTCCTTTGTTTCCAGATGGTTAGGTGTTGTGTTCAGGTGTTGGTTATTGGTTTGAGTAGTATAGTAGCTCTATTGTCTCTTATTGTGATCAGCCACAAAGCAGCTCCTTTGTTTTCAGATGGTTAGGTGTTGTGTTCAGGTGTTGGTTATTGGTTTGAGTAGTATA
>JANVCK010002017.1:0-13861 GCA_026546655.1 Epizoanthus illoricatus | reverse complement strand
TCTGAGACCAGTGGTTAATCTGATTTTTGTTTTGCAAAATATGGTGTGAAAACTATAAGAAACAGATCGTGGCTTTAAACGTTTGCTCACTACAAGACCCTGCCATTAAAATAAACTAAGAAGACTCGTTTTAGAAAACGTTACGTTGCCAGCGACTCCGCCGTGAAAGTGGAAGATTGCGCTGAGGTTTCGTATGCTAGCTAAAGTTTCCCCCTTACAGTGAAAAACACTGGCATAGTTGATCAATATTAACATCTCATAAAGCCGGCCTCACACGCTGCGTTCTTGTCGTACAGTTCTCTACGACACGATAGCGCACGCTTTCGTGGAATATCGTTGGAAATTGTAGCGAAGAAAATCGCAGAAGAAATGGCATATGCCCTCACACGCTACGATTTTGTCGTACAATTTTCTGCGATAAAATAACCAAACATGCGCAGTCACTACAAAAACCTTGCAATTTTCTACGATTTCCTACGATTTTCTGCGATTGTCCTCACACGCTACGATTTTCTGCAATACCGCACTATAGTCTACGATACGTTTTAAAGTTTTTTTAACATGTCTAAAACTCTACAATTTCCCACGCAATATACGCTACGCTATGATAAACACATACGGTATTTTATCGTAGATGCCCTCACACGCTACGATATCCTACGTTTTCAGTGTTGTACGATAACGTGCGCTACCGTATCGTAGAAAGTTCTGTGACAAAATCACAGCGTGTGAGGCCGGCTTTAGAGTGCCGTTTTGTATCTTTATCTATAAGTGGAGATGTTATGACTGTTACGGAACTGACAAAAATTAAAACTGAGCAAGATTTTTCCATCAACGCGGAAAGTTTACTGTAAACATGATAAAAAAAGATTGGGAAAATGTCACTTCGATGCTCATATTACTATAGCGTCTCATTTTGCGGCTTTCATGTGTTGTACATAAGTATTATCACAAGAAAATTGAGAAAAGTATTTAGCCTGGAGAACGGCAAGACTAAGAGCGCTTTCCATTTGTCGGGTCTGACGGGCCCGACTGGTCAGTTCTCAAATGGAACACGACAATTATCGGAACTGGTTCTGGACAGACTGGCACTGTTCATGGATTAGAGCCACTCAGTTCTCCCGTTCTGGACGGCCAGGGGCGGGAATTTGGTGAGTTATGGCGGGAAAAATGATCAGGCGCGCCTGTACCTTTCCATCGACAAAAACCAGTTCTCTCGGGCCTTAAGTATCTGACTGTCCATGAACTTTTACCTTACAAACAGAGTTTAATAAGCTAGTGCAAAGAATACATGCTAGAAACTACAGTTTTCCTTCCATTGCCTCTTGATGTAAAAAAGCCCAAAATGGTTCAAACCATATATTATAATCGAATTTATTAAAATAAAACACAAGTAGCTTATTATCTGAGTTATGTTCTAATCTTGCCTTACTGATAACGTCCCAAAACAAATACGTGTTATCAGAAGAGCTTACATTGAACTCAAGAAAGGTCGACAGTCTTCAAGTAGGGATAACCGAGCGTGTTCCTCCCCTTTCAATTTCCTTTTCTTTGATTAAACAAAACATTCAATAACAGAAATGTAATACTGATATACATATCAAAAGCCGGAATAGGGTTTGTATCAATGACAAGTCATCCTTAGCCCGATGACACGAAACAGTTTAGGAACTGTGAAAAAATCTACTGCTGGTTTGCACTCACTCCCCAGAGATTCAAATGACAAAGGACACGGCGGCCATGTTGGTGTACAGAACAAAAGAAATTTAAAATTACAACTCTGTTGTTATGGTGCACCAATATGGCGGCTATGACGTCACATGCAAAACAAGAATTCCTATCAATTAGCTTTATTCAAGGAAAATGCTTTAAATGGTGTCTTAAGTTTATAGAAGTAAATGTTTGGTCGCTATCTAACAAAGAATTACTAATTGAGTTACAAAACAGAAATGTGTCAAACACCACAGATGTTAACAATTGTTAGCTCCGCCTTTGGGTCAGCAAGACTTATCAATGAATACTGATACCACCACAGAGTCTTTCCATCAAATATTCGACAGTAAGTATGAAAAAGGACTGAAGAATTTGGTCGTACTGAAAAGAAAATTTGTCACTTCCTCGTATCCAGGCACTTTCATAACGACCACTTACGCTGCGCGCAATGGTACCTGGGAAGGTTTATACTTAGTGTTTTCGTCTTTCCCAAGCACCACTGCGCGCAGTGTAACCGGTCGTTCTGAAAGCGCCCGGGTACGAGACAGAACTTGCTAAAGATCGGAAATGATGCAGAAGTCGGAAGAGAAGGGGCTGCAGGCAATAACAGCAGATACTGTGTTTTATCGATTCTATTTTATGATTCATGCAAAAAGTTAGGAGCGGGGTGGAGATAATAGAAAAGATATGGTCAGTTGTGATGTTTCCACTTTTATCTCATACTAGCTCTTCATTTTACGCGTGTCATTTCGCAATGTCCGGACACTTCCAAACCTCTCCCCTCTCCCCCCCTCCCTCTGTATTAAGTGTACTACAATTTATAACATGTTTGTATATGACTGAATGGATACAGCTATCTAAATTACAGTATTAAAAAAACACGCTTGGAGAAGTTCAAAGTAATAGTAATGCCTGTATACAAGATGATATGGAGGACCTTACATGGCTTATCTTCGAGTATCGAATGTAGTAACACACGAGTGTGCGCAGCGAACGAGTGTATTGCAAAATTCGACACGAGAAGATAATAGCCGTATCTACAAACAGGCGTGTAAGTTTCTTTTTATCATATGAAAATCCATAACACTGACTTTGCTCAAAAAAGCATAAAATAAGCAACGATATTTTATATGTACAAAGATACGACTTTTCTCAACATTTTTAATATCCGGTATCTTATGGATTTTCATATGATAAAAAACATTTAGTTCGTTTTCGGAGTGTAAACAGGATGACATCACCATGTATGTTCAACAGGAATTAACTGAATTTATCAGTATTGGCTCTGTATTTTAAAAGTAGTTATTTTAAGGCATTTTTTTAAAAAAAAAGGTAAAATGAGATTATGACGGAAAATAAAAATTTGACATAGAAGAACAGGGTCATGCAAAATGCTGAAGAGTCTATATAATACTTTTCCGTACAGCAATAACGGAAGTAAATGAATATTGATACCGAACGTCTGAGGACAAGAACAATTTACGTTTGGCTTTCGAAAGATCATTAACCACAAAAGTTCATGTTGAAATGTATCCAACAGAACACAAGAATACTGCACGTGTTTCACGTTACGTTTCAAAGGAGCAATCGGTTTATATGTTGAGCAAGTCCTCGAAGACCCAGAAGTGAGCAGTCAATGATTATATGGCTTACATCATCGTGATAACGATACTTTAAAATTGCTGCTAATTCACCCAGTAGATCAACACTTCAAGAGTTATCAAACTGCCTACACTCATATAAGCAACAGACGTCGTGCACAAAATTAAACTTCCTTCTTTCTGGGAGAGAATCAGGGAAAAATCGAAATATTTTAAAATAAATAAAGTTACCTAACTGTGTTTTTGGAGACGAATACCCCTCCCCCCCAAAAAAAACACACCGAACTTCGGCTTTATAACATAAAAAATGTAAATTTTTCACAGAACTTCTTTGCAGGTTCGAGGACTTTTCTTCAATCATGTAAGTTACGTTTGGTCAAACTGATTATAACCGTTTACTGCAAATAAACCTCGAACGGTAAATTTAATAACTTAAAAATATCATGAGCAATTTGCGGCGATAAAGTGGGATATCAATGTGTATAAATTGTATTGACAATATAGACATTTATTTTATGGTATGTAAATTCTGTGAACTGGTGTGAGTCACATGCATTCCGCCACCTTGACATCCTCCAAGCTACTCTTTAAAAGAGTATTATAAAGAGTTGAGTAAAATAACCGACAAATATATCGCCTATTTCGTTGTTCATGAAAATGTATCTTTAGATTTCATACCGGCATATCCTGCACTGGTTTCAATCAGAGATATACATTAAAACAATTGAATGACGTTTACCCCAGGTAGTTCGCGAGTCCTGCTCGTAGTTTCCGCAGTAACAAAGTGCTTTGTTGCGCTTTAATTTTTCCTTCTCTAAACAGCTTTCACTTCCTCAATCAGTAACGTTATGTACAGGCGACTCACAGCGTATCAATTTGGATGTATCTCCGAGTTTTACATAATCAAAACATCACATTTAGGTATCTTTTTCCCTCTCCCGAAAAGGCAGAGAGACTCGCCAATATATAATCCAAATTATTACGTGTATCTTGTTTCCTTTTCAAAGCTGTTTCGTCATTTGGGACAACGTCAGTTGTAATTGTTTTACTCCCAATATAATTCTTGTATTCGTTACTCTCTGAGTCTGGTACGTTTTCCTCCACCGCCGATGAACCAATCGTTTTGCCACAGTCAAACGTTTGCTGACAAGTGTCATTAACACTGTTGTTCTCTGGCACAGATTCACTCAAGCAATTGTGTTCTTCCAGTTCCACAGAAATGTTGGTTGTGCCAAGCAGGTCTGCTAGTAATTCCTCCAGCATATTAGTGTCTTCTTGTGTTGGTTTCATGATGTTATTGTTAACTTCTGTTTCTTTTTCCTGCGAAGGAATATGAAACACCTCTTCCAATCTTCTCGACCAGTGCACAGTTTTCTTGTTTTTCTTGTTCTTTCTCGCCCATCTCTTTTTCTTCTCTTTTGTTCTTTTCAAACACGGCGACAGCTCCATATTTGCATTGACCGAATGTTGTACAAACGCCATCACCTAATTCTGTGTTTAAAATCTTTTGAACTAGTCACTGCGAACCTTTGCTTCCAACAGTGTTATGCAATTTAAGTGTTCTCAACAACTGCTCTCTTGATCTGGTCATATTCACCAAAGAGGTGTCCAATAAATGCGAGTGTTCAGGAAACCGAAATTGTATACGTAATCTGTCCAATCTTAATCTTGAAGTGTGTGTGATATTGTGCTGACATAAATGTAGGGATTTGCTTAAAGGAAGTCAAATTGGTCAAGAACAGACTAATCAGGTTTTAGCAGACGTTTCAGTTGACGAGAAATGTTAACTCAGTGTTGAAAACCAGTAATAGTTCAGACTTACCAGAGGTATATCTGCAACTCATTCCGAGAAACTGATCTATACCATGATTGTTCATTTACACCGTACCATGCTTGCATTAAGTGACAGTGTCTGTTTTATCTACTGTGAATCTTTTAAACAGCAAAGGACAAGGATAATCTGATTCAATACTGAACTAAAGTTAATCCTATTTTGGGTTTATATACCTCTAGAAACTTGAGTATATTGCCGGTTTACTGTATCGTAAATATATACTTTTACAATAACAACAATTAATCGTTTAACGTAACAATCTGCAATTGTAGTGGAGCAATTCGACGTCCTCCGTTCCAAATGACATAGTAAGTTAGGACAGTCGACAAGATTTGTATGAAATACGCAGCTTCGTCCAGGTACTTTGCGGGTTTTGGAACGGATTTCGATGCCTTCAGATGACGTCACAGCCCAAGGCGAGCGCCATATTTGGGAACGTGGAGTCAAAACTGGGGAATTCAATTCCACTCCATGGCAAGGGGAAGCTTAAGCTCGCTCATTTGATAGTTGGATGCATCTCAATGGAATAAGGACACGCAAAGACAGAGTGCTGAAGAAAGGCCAATATTTCTTCTCCTCTTCAGTTTCTCCAACTCTTGGTCCTAAAACGGATTGTCTTTGATTGACAGTTAGCCGGAATTGTGGTAATCGGACAATTTAAATCTACTTGACTCAAGTTTCATAGAAATTCCGTTGATCCTGTGCTTTCTTCTGGCAGTAAGGATATACGTAGTTTGTTTATCCTTAAAATCATTCTTCTTGTCAAAACTTTCTGTCAGAAATGTGACTTTTGGCATGACATAGGATGAAAGAGGAACAGATCTGGGAAATTTCGTTACGCAGGGGTATCTGTTTCCACAAACATGAACGCACTACCCTTAACACCCCCCGGGGGTACGTATCACACACCAGCTCGGGCAGATATCACATCACAAGCTGACTTAGGAACTTCCCTCTCAGCGCTGTAACGAAACCAAAAAATTTCTATCTTGGAGAGTATTTTACAGAACTATTTCAAATATGGGCACAGGCTTGGTGATGCTGCTTAGATATAGAATATTTCGACATTATGTCCCCATGGTAACCATGTCACGTGACCACTTTGGCGGCCATTTTGAAAAATCACCGAGCTTCTTGATCTGGAAGAAGTTGTCAAACGTAAAATTGGAATGAAAATGATGTTAAATAATTTGTTCAGCCACGACTTTGATAAAACTATAAACTGGTACTTGCGGCTGGTGCATAATAAAAAAGAAAATTTGAGTGATTGCAAAAATTTTGAAATTTGCTGCTTTCATAACTTTAACGTTTAAATACAACAGCCAACCCTTCCAGTTAGTTCTGTTCAGGCAATCACCTACCAATTTATTTAAGATCAAATTTTCCCTGCATTATAATGAAAGAGTACTTTTTCTGGGGCATTGAATATTTTTCAACAAAATGGTTGACTAATGGTACATGGTCACTTGATAACGATACCATGGAAACATTCAAACAACGAATTTTACTAATGGCAACTAACGTTTGTCCAAATTAGAAAAAGGTTATGTAAAAGATTTCTTAAGATATTGCAAAAAGTTTCAGCCTGGCCTTAATAACTGACTGAGCTTTTAATCGCTGCAGTTGCAGTGAAACCAGTAAAATTGGAAATACAAGGTCAACACATTTAATCTGGCTCAGGAGAGGTAAAAAAAACAAAGTATTTCTCACTAAAACTTTAACACTCTTCTCCATTCCAAATCCAAGATTCAGGTGAACGCCCCTTCACTCTTCAGGCAAACTACCTATGGAGGGGAAGGGGGGGGGGGGGGTATGGAGTACATAGGGGGGACAGGACTGTTGAAAAATGTTATTCCTTGTGAGGGGGTCTCAAAAAATGTTGAAGGAAGGACAGTGATGCTGGTCATTTTTAGAGTTTTTTTTAATAAGCTTAAGAGTCAGCTTATGACGCCTTTTCTTTTCCCACATATTTAATAACTGGTCCTTTTTTCACAACAACTCATTTATTTGTCGTAAATAATTATTCATCTTGAAAATAACACAACACTGCTATACAACCTCAGCAGCATTGTCGAGAAGCTTTGGATGTAAATTTATCCTAATTGCTTAGACTGGGTCAAGTTTGAACCCAAGCTTGATATTGGGTGGCCCGGTGATTGCATGGAACTCCCCAATCTCTCACATAAGCCAATAACTTTCAGGGAATGACCCTTCGCTTGAAGGTTCGCAACTGTCCGGACATACTGATTCCTTCTGCTCCTAGTACAAAGGGAAGAGTATCAGAGATACTTTAATACTGAGTCTGCAGTTCTTTTCTTCCAAGTGTTATTTTATCAAGAATGTCGCTAAACACATATTAACTTTAATTGTAAAAAAATGTATGAATGGCTAATTCGCCTTTGTCACAGGGCGGCCATATTGCTGTTTTAGCCTCGTTTTGGTGCCTAAATCAGTGACGTCAAATCCAAGATGGCGGGCTGTGACAAAAGCGAATACAACCCTGTTGAGTTTTAATTCATATAACAGTACCCTACATTTATTTTCTTCATTTTTGTAATTATATTTTGTAACGTATTATATGTGGAGACAAAAATGGTAATGGTAATGCATTTATATTGCGCGCTTTCCATGCGAATATTTTCAAATGTATATTACAGGATCATCGAGAAGAGATCGAAAACATTTAATTTTGAATCTGATTATACAGTATATCAGGAAATGAAGTCCGAATGCAGTCTTTGTTGCGCTTTACTTAATCTGACTCATAATATTTAAGCTACTTTAACTTCATCTCTGGGGCACGCCTGCATATAAGATACTTATAATAAAGTAAATCTGCTCCAATCAAGGATTGACGAAACCAAAGTCGCTTATTTGGCATATCAGAGGCGTCGCCGCTTACATCTGGTTTCTGTAGCATAAATTGACTAGGATTCTAGGAGTATTGCTACTCCCTTCGATGGGATAGTAGTCCTGCTTTTTGTCAGGCCTTCGCCCAACAATTTGCCAGATACCTATTCATATACCTGTGTGTTTATTTCTCGGCTGATTTAGTTCATATTTGTGAGTATTCTCGCGTCTCGACCCGCTCGTCGCTTCGAGATTCGCACGCGCTAACGCGCTCGTACTGTTTATTTCTCGACTGATTTATTTCGTATTTGCGAGTCGACTTGTAGCAAGTCTAATAAAGGTCTTGTCCAAGGACATTATGAAGTGACAGTTTTTACATTTTCAATATTTCTTCATTTTATAATATAAAATTATTACATATTAGTCTGGTATGAAGCCTTGACCTTTAGCCAGTAACCACTGGGCCTCCACATGTACATAATTATACAGTAAAATAGCACTTTTCATGCATAATCCCAGCTTTAATATCGAAATGGATCGAAAGCTAAGTCTATCAGCCAACCAGGAAATCGACAAATATAGCCGACACAACGTCAAATACAATTTATAAAATAAACTAGATATAACGCGCGCTCCGACTGGTTGAAAGCCTTTTACCATAACGCGATGAAAAACATGGCTGCGTTCATTTAATAAAGAAAATAGAAAAGATTTCCTGTGTTTTCCATTGAGTTATGGTATAACATCTATGCAAGTTTTGGGGGAAAGCAAAATAGCTGTGGAAACACTCGCCTTCGGCTCGTGCTACCGCAACTATGTCTTGTTCTCCCAAACTTGCACTCGTGTTACCATAACTCGATGGAAAACACGGAAGTGTTTTCTATTTCTTAAATCAACTCCAATATCGAATGGTCGGGTACTTCCCCGTTTTGTTGAAACTTCTACTCAAGTAGCCAGGCTAATACGCGGGTCTAAAACGAAAATGATTGCTAACAGAAAGAAACTCTGGCTCCTTCAATATTTGTGCATGCCACATGAAGCGAGACCACAGGAGTTGTAGATATGAATGAATATAAGCTTTGAAGCTCACTGACGTACAGATAAACCGTAATGTTCTTTTTGTAACTTATATACCATATACAGGAGTTACCTGGAGCAATCATGCATCACTTGTTTTAAAACTCTCAGCGCTCAGTCCAACTTAGGGACGGACCATTTGATTTTGTGGGGGAGGGGGGGGAGTGGAAGAATTTGTAAAAAGATTGCACGAACCGAAAAACCAAAAAAAAATGTGTAGGCCCATTCTAGGGCAAAAAAAAATTGCTCGCCAATTATTCCTCCACCCCACCCCACAATACGAAATGGACCGCCTCTTACTTATTAGTGTAAAATTGAGTTAACTCTGGTAGACTAGTTTTTAAAAAACTAGGTTTTCTACGTCGGCGAGTAGGCCAAATGATGAGATTGATCAACTAAGAGCTCTGACGAAGGGCTAGCGCTCGAAACGTCAGCTGAGATCTTTCACCCTCACGGCGAAAGACATAACATATCAACTTTTAGTTGATCAATCCCAAAATTGAGTTAAGTTGGGCTGTCGGCCTTTTGTTCTTTTCTTTGCGGGTGGGGACTGGGAAGGTAGTGCGGGGATTGTGACTGATTCTAACCAGCTTGCTCCAGTCTTTCACATCTCTTTTCTTGTAGTGACTATATTGCTCTAACGTTTTCAAAAACATTTTAACATCTCTTGCTTCTAACATTGTATTGTATCAACATCACTTTTTTATTGAAAATAGTATTACTCAGTTTAACTGGGACCTAGTGTGCTATATTTTAATCGACTGAGAGTAACTAAAATATATAAGGAATTATCATTGATTATTATTCTAAAGCTAGCTGCCGGCTGAGCGTGTGGGCACTCGGCAGGGCCCGCCAAAATAGGATTGTTCCTTCCGACCGAAACAAAATAAACAATCCAGGTAAAACCCTATCACTTCACCTGAGGGCGTATTTATACAACTAACAATGTGATTAGAGGCTGGTTGGGGACGGAGCATTTGATTTTGTGTGTGTGTGAGGGGGGTGGGAAGAATTTGTAAAAAAAATCGCACGAGCCGAAAATCCAAAAAAATAAAAATTTGCACGACACCAAGTTATAAGATAAAGAGAGAGAAAGAGAGTAAAAAGCGAATTTTTTTTTGCAAGCCCATTCCAGGTCAAGAAAAGAAATTGCTGGCAAATCATTCTTCCACCCGCACCCCACAATATCAAATAATCCGTCCCTAACAAGTATATAGTTTCCTCATCGGCAAGCAAATCATTCTTCCACCCCCACTTCACAATATCAAATGGTCCGTCCCTAACATTATGTAGTTCCCTCACACAAGCAAATCATTCTTCCACCTCCACCCCACGATATCAAATGGTCCGTCCCTTGGGTGGGCACTGAAGACTAAACAATTTCAATTTGGTTCCAGCAGGGTTTAGCCTCCAATTCAGACGCCTTGTTTCCTTCACAGCAGGAATGTGTGCTAAGCTAGCTTATGTATTTATTGAATTATTCCGATCAAGAAAGCTACCGAGTCTTTGATACTAGAGGCCAAATTGCCACTGTCAAGAAATCCAACTCTTGTTTGTCAATTATATTAGTGGGCATATTAACTTCCCCGTTCCCTCACTACTACAGGATACATTAGTACAGTACTGACCGTACAGTGTCTTGGCGGGTACTATAAAAGGCGGCCGCGCGCGGCGAGAGCGTACGGCTGTATGTTTGTAAACCGTTTATATCTTAAGTATAAGGGAGGGGCGGATTATCACGGCGGTTTATGACTAAGCGGATACTAGCATTTTAATAAAACTCCGAGATCAGTGGACTGGTGAAGCTACCTACCGTTGATTTTTATAGCCTGCGTAGCTGGCGGTCTTGTTTAGAGATGAAACATTCGCAAATTATTCGGCCCATCTGGCTAGACGAGGACAACTCTAGGGCAAGGAGTGACTGGGCGTTGGTGTCTGAAGCCATTAAATTCGGCAGCCAAATTAAATTCGACAGAGGCATTTTAAAAGTGTTAAATTCATTTATTCGACATGGCACGAATTCGGTGTTTGAAGCAATTGCCGAATTTCTGTCGAAGTGAATTTAATTGGGCGCGACAAAAATTCACTGTTCACTGAAGTAACCCTTAGTCTTTGCCGCGAGATGTATGTTTCAATTCAGTTCACAAGGGTGCGTGTATTCTTGCGTCCTCCGCATAAACTGTAGATATAATTTCGAGGACCGGCTTTCTGGCTATTATTAGCACTCCTTTGCTAACATTCACCATTCGGCTGTCTATCATTTGCTATGTTGGAAATGCCGGCAAAAATAACCTCCGAGTTTTGCGTGGAGGCGGCAAGTTCCAGCTGTAAAGAAGTCTACAGTCACCATAACTACAAGAACAAAATATTAAAATTTCTGTCACACATTAAAATATATGTACATATTTGTAGAAATATATATAATTATAGTCATGTCTGCGAGAAGTTCCTCTTTTCCGCGCGCCAACTCGTTTGCCGCTCCCAATTTTTCATTTCTCACCGCGATTTCTATAGAGGTCAAAGAGTCTACAATCCGGCATGGATGAGACCCGCTCCCAACACCTCGTGGTCTCAAAGAATGACCATCAAAGTATACTAGAAATGACCAGCTTTCTTTCATTTTTATTCGTAAATTATTGGATCTGAATTCAAGATCATCATCGGACGATGTCGTAACTAACACCAAAGACATGTACAAAATAAAAAAATAATTTATTTATTAATTATTATGCAATGAAAAGGACGGTTTGCAGTCTACGGTAAACAGTGAACACAGGCGAAAGGCAGAAGATCTAGCGATTTTGAATGGAGGAGGAACCCTATAGTAAGAATAAAGATACTAGTTAGAACGAGTAAGATGAACGAGCCCCCGGGAGTGCGGCATGTTTTAAAGCAGTCCTGCAATTTGAGTGCATTTCTTGGTCACTTGGACTGCACTGAAAGGGAGGCACCGGCCCCCGGAGATCCCCCTTAAATCCGCCACTAAAAGAAGGACTGTTTACAGCTAACCTAGTGTAGTGATTTATAGTGGTGCTGATAAAATGTACACATTCTAAACAACATATATTGAATTATGAAAGACCCAGAAATCGATCGACATTCACAGTTTTCATGACAAAAGGTCACTCGATAGTGTTCCGTGATGTACTTTCAACTTCAACTGTGTGCGTGACTGTGTTTATACGAGTTGCGTATAAAGTGTTTCTCTCAAATATCATGAGACGAGTCCAGTTCCAAAGTACTTCGCATGTTTAATACATTTCCATCAATACGATGAATGTCTAACTTGTTCTCACAATATCCTTACAATAGTAAGTACTGAGGTTAGGAGAAAAATCATGTGTACAGAACGAAATTCTCTCCTTCTGCGCATGGATACAAGTATACAGAGATGATAATATTTACAATGTACGGAAACCATTTTGTCTTAGTTGTCAGTATTCGATGGGAGTGCAGTATATACTCTTGCATTTGCAACTTCTTGAATCCCTTGTTGCTGTTCCGCGTCACATTTGTTGCTATGATCTCTCAATATGGTTCAGTCTATCAACGCGAACGGTTTCAGTGTTCGCGTAGTTGAAAGTTAATACTGAATTCTGAAGTCACTCAAGACCGTGACCCACGGAGTTCAAATGAACATCCGATATTTTTGATCCATTATCTTTAAACAAGGTCGGCTAATAACCCTTCTACTAAACACAAATCAAGTCCTCTCCTGATTCTTGTCTCTTCATCGTCCTCCCTAACACTGACAGCGTTCCTACAACAGAGTTCCTTCGTATCGGGGCCGAGATGCGATCTAATGGGACCTCTGCATGATCGGTAGCTATAGCCCTCTCTTGAAGGAATATAACAAATTTCTTCTAGGCTGTCAGACCAGTGGACGTTTTTTCTGTGGTACATCGGACTGCCTTGGGATTTTCTAGAGAGTATTGGACTTGCCAAAACTTTAAAATGTGAAACATTTCTTTCCAGTAAGACATCCATAGCTTTTCACGGCTTGAGCTTGCCAGCGGCCTTGTTACTAACTGTTCGCAGTACGCTCTCAAGTCAACTTTAAGAAACGTTTTCATTTCGCCCTGGATTTATATCATTTAAAATTCGTTTACGTCATCAAAGTCTAACCGTGAATCGTCCGTTGCTGCCCATGCACATTCCAGTCAGCTGCATTTCCTGTCCATATGTGACCCGACTAGCTACGTCAATACAAGTGCCTTTGTAATGTCTTTCCCCATATAGTGGAATTCAAAGCATCAACGACTAACTATTTTTATCTTTAGGTGTTTTACCCTTTGTATTAAAATTAATCCTATATAAAATTTCGTAAGTTGCTTTTCGACTTCCCTTAGCTTTGTCGCAGGAAGCGGAAAACCATCTCGTGACAAGATGACTAATCAATGATCGGAAGTCGCCACACCTTCAATAAACACTGTGTGACCTCTGTTTCAGCTAAGGGCCAAAGGGCTGGATGGCGTCAAAGTCCTCCCTTTGGGACCCTGATTCAGGCTGAAGTTCGTCATTTTATAGCAACAAAATGACAGCCCCCTCCCCTAACCGGGCTGAAATTCGCCATAGTCTAAACTAAAATGGTAGCCTTTAGTTTGAAGACCATTTTGAGGGATAATTCATCGAAACACTTCATATATAATGGTATAGTGCATTTATATTCTGCATTTTCCGCATGGGTATACTCAAATACGAGCTATAAGTATAATAATAATAATAATAATAATAATAATAATAATAATAATTATTATTATTATTATTATTATTATTATTATTATTA
>JANVCK010001907.1:0-13862 GCA_026546655.1 Epizoanthus illoricatus | reverse complement strand
CCAAATATTGAACTAGTTATTTTTTATGTTGAAATTCAACTGATGTTTAAAGTGACAAAAAAGACACTTATGTAACAGTTCGTTTGAACATTCATTTACTGTTTTTTAAAATAAATTGTTCACATTTGTTATATAAACTCGTGGAACTGATGTGGTTTATAACAGAGTAAAGAATTAACAAGCCCACCAACTGGTGTTCCTTAGAAAAATATCAATCCCCTTCCAAAACTACAGACCCTTCCTTCCACTTCTAAAACAAATCGGCAGCATTTACTTAACCACGTGGTTATCACTAGTTTAGTTATAAGATGCAGCAAACCAATTCAACACTGTCTTGATCAATATGAGCATACAGTAAAAACCTGGGGCATAATTATAGTCTACCAGACTTTTTTCTTAACCCTATTCAGACAGGGGGTACAATTAAATTAAGTGCCCTCGCATTTTCACAGTCTTTCTATTACATGTAGTTAAGAACCATTAAAGATAAAACTGCAAAATTTGGTAATTTGTCCTACAATTTATGTGCACATTTAGTGCTCATTAATTAACTTGTTACCATGGCGACCAAATGTTAAGAGACAAGTTTTAAACCTTTTTATTACTAATCTGTTTTTTGCTTCAATATTCATAATTAGTTTTATAATTTCAGATCACAAAAGTGCATTTGTAACTTTCTGCACATTCACAATTTCAGGTCAACTAAGGCAACTTCCTGACATCTTCAGAAGATCCAAGATGGCAGCCAAGAAATCCAAGATAGCAGATTTATGATGTAATATGACATCACAGGTGATATTACTGTAATTTATAACTAAGGGTTGTTTGGTGTCAGTATCATTTATCATTTGGAGATACAGGGGGGGCACTTTGAGCCCCCCCAGTCCCAGGAACCCCTCGAAAGCCAGTATGCAAAGGGTTAAAGTTATTTTCCAGGAATCTACATGTAAAACGTGTGAAGTCTGAAGTAAGAATACTAAGTATACAGTAAATTGTTAAATAAATGCAACATCAAAGTGTGCGACTAAAAATCATGAAACAAAAATCAGATTCCCTTCCATACAACAATATACATGTATGTATGAATACATGTAATCCTTGTTATAAATCTTACAAATGTCATGGGCTTACATGTACCTCAGGGGTGGGGATTACCTACACTTTGTCACGGGGAGGGGGGGCTTGCTGGTAAAATAAATTATATGCAACTTTCTACATACTACACTGACCTAAACAAGGTTCTGCTGCAGTGTCCCCTGGCGCTCTATAGAAACCATCAGAACAGTCACATTTTGTACTATCTGTGAAGACCGAGTTGATCGGGCATGATACACATTCAGTGTTAGCCGTTACACTCTTATATTTTCCATGTGGGCAAACTGCAAGTGACAGGACCAACCAGAATATTAGACACTCACATTAAATCTACACTACCACTATATATATACTGATAATTATACAGTATCTTTGGAAGTTAATGCTCCAGGAAATTAATGCAAACTGTAAAAATCTGTGTTAATTGTTTTAATTTCTTGGAACATTAACTTCAGCAAAAATATGTAATGTACAGTTGTGGAAGAGTTAATTCTAGTGACATGGACTAATTTCCTTTATATACAAATAAACATGTATACCAACAAATTGTTTTCATGAATGTGCAAAATTGGTAAGCTATTTAGCCTTGGTAATTAAGCTAATTTATATAGAGACCTCAGTTAGGTGGCTAATGTATAGTGTATGCATGTGGGTTGACATGAATTCCTTTGACAGAACACAGGTTGAAGAAAATGCAACAAATTATCGATCATTGCAAAACGGTTTTTCCATTATTTAGAAACATCTACCGTATCGACAAGAATATTATTCCCCTATAGGCAAAAAATCAAAGTGCCGACAGCTAGCAGAAATCAACAGAAAAAAGATCAAAGTGCTGACACAAATCAGCCCCTCCAGAAAAATAAAAAACTTTTCAGTGACCACACTAACAAATTTTCAACCCCCTCATAAAATACATCGTTAATTGATACCGGCTTGGGGGTATTTCTAAAAAATGGAATGGCCCAAAGACATCTACCGAATCAAAGCACATAAAAAGACGGGCTTAGCTGGTGTGAGATATTTCAACATAATATTATTTGAATTAGGGCCCATTCATTATTTATGCCAGGGGTGGGTAACTGAAAAAAATGGTTTAGCGGTAGGGGGGCTTATTTTGATCTGAATTGAGGGGGGTCAGATGTTTTTGCTGTTGTTTATGATGAATCTTGCCAGCCACCCTGGCATGAATAATGAATGGTCCCTTACTGTGGTTACAAATTCTTCTGAGGGATACAGTTAACAATAATTATTCCCTGAAGTGGAGGTGACTAGTGGTGGATATATTCACCGAGCCACGAATGCGGAGAGGTGAATATTTTCCATTAGACACTGACCCATCCACTGAAGGAAATAATTGTTTTAGTACATGTATTTGCCCAAACCAGTGAATAGAGACTGAAATTAGGGCTTTATTTTCTTTAAAAAACAACATTTACTTCACATATATATATTGGGCACACGCTTGCATGCGGTCACGCATGAATGGAAAAAGGTGAATAGTAGTGGATATTCACCTTTTATTTGACCAATCAGAGCTCACGAAAAGCACTATTCACTGGTTTGGCAAAATAATACTAATATATTAAATATTCAATCATAGCTAGTTTACAACCAGTTGCTGATAGCAAAAATTACAGTAAATAAGAGCTCATACATAAATGATCATGAATATTAATTATATGTAAATTTGTCCGTTATCTCGATTTTTTAGGCTGGCTAGAACACCAGGAGCCCATACATGAATATAGCCTATACACACTCATCAGGTATTTACAGTAATTCAATGGGATGTGTCACATTGTCCTGATGTTAACACCCATACATAACCCCCTCCTGCACTCTGAACACCCACAACCGCCCACCCCCAACCCCCTCCTCCCTTAACCCCAACCCCTATAGATATTTATACCCTGCACACCTTGACAACTTGTTCCTTTGTAACCAAACCCTGGTTTGCACAGACACCTGGCATCTCCAGTCACATTCCACTTGCCTTCACTAGTACAATAACCTGTCAACTTTGCCTTGTTAATTGAGTTCTTTGAAGAACATCTGCCTTCCTTGAATTCCATTACTGAATCATTGAATGGCGCTGCAGTCTTTGGAAACTGAATCAGTGTGTCCAAGACAGCTTCACTACAATAACTATAGGTCACCAGAACTCTTTCAATACGGACACAAGATCCTTGATCATAAAAACCTAAGAAGAATCCTTTTGCCGTTGGCTGCAAAGATGTGGACGTACTATTACTAGAAATTGGTATTGTTGCCATAAGATCAAAACTGAGTTGTGTTGGATCAGGTTTTGCACTTGAATCATCTGAATGATATGCATAGAGTTTAAACACGTTCTTACAGAACTTTAAATTGTCCGGACACGGTTTTATCCTGTACTTTAAGGTGATGTCAGCTCTGTTGGCTCCTTTGGCATCTATAAAATGTGTCACCAGCCACAATGATGGCTCCTTATTGGCACCAATACTACACACTGTACAAGGTTTCTTCTTCTGACAATCCCACTGTGACATGAAAAGCAAAATATCACATGATTACATGTAATGTTACCGTACTTAATGTTGCTTGATGTACAATTATGTATGTTTATCGTCTCAAAATAATTTAGATCATCATTGGATCTGTAGCCAGAGCATCATGCAGGTATAAGCTACTAGGGGGAGGGGTAGACCTAGGGATGTGCCCCCCCCCAAAAAAAATTTTTTTTAATAAAATCATGTTCTCATAAATAATATTTCCTGTAAAATAAAATATTAAATGGTCTGAACCCAGGTGAGTCAATGTTTGCAGTAGAGTGATCATCTAGGTTAATGTACAGTGTACACATAGTCCTGAGAAGGACTGTTGTTGGTGACTGACATTTCGACAACTTGTATGGAAGCCTCTGACTCTGAAGATGACTTCCATGTGCACAGGTTGTCGAAACGTCAGTCACCAACAACAGTCCTTCTCAGGACTACAATAACCCGGATGATCACTCTACTGCAAACCAAGACAACTGCCCAGTTTACTTCATGGTCAGGGCCGTAGCAAGAGAAAAATAAAATTGGGGGCCTGACTGTGGCAGCTTCAAGTGTATTTGTAGGAAAGAGTATGAGTGCCAAAGGTACAAGCTCCTAGGCGGGTCTGGGGGCATGCCCCCCAGAAATTTTTTAAATTAAATAATGGGTCTCTGAAATAGCATTTCCTGCCTTCTGAGAGTAGTTTCCAGCAAGTTCAACATGTAGCTATGGTCCTGATCTGGATGATGTGTGTTGAACATATTACACATGTATAGTCTATTGCACATGTTTAACATGGTCTGATTCGTCAATGCATCAGGGCTTGTTATAATTACCTCTTTCAAAGTATTTTTACTTTACCATTGTACATGTACAGTATTTGTTTGGCCACATGTACAGTAATTAATACTCAGACAGATCATTTTATTATGGAAGGATGACAGAATTCTGGTCATTGTTCCTCTTTAACCCTTAAACTTAAAACCAAACTATCAATTATTAGTAAATTGCCAATACACAAGTAACAATTTGCCAAGTTTAATGACACCAAAATGGAAGACAGGTACAAGCCACCTTACTTTATTTAGCCCTATGTCAGGTTAGCTCCAGGTAGCTTGTACAGGTCTCTAAGCATGTTCCATTGTAATGTACATAATTTGTATGTTCATGTAGTCTCAAAGATGACTGCATGTTGTGGTTGTCAAGGGTACATTGTATGTCACTCTAATACCTACAGGTAAAATATTGTGCTTGCTGTCCTCGTTCCCATACGCTGACCAGGCAGGCCACACCTTGTTCTCATCAGGTTGGTCTATCAGTATATCTGAAAACAATGACAACTCAAGTTAAAATCATGCATTGACTGTATAATAACTAGGGTTGGGATGAAGGCCAAAGAAATCCTTCGAAGGTTCTTTGAGCTTTCCAAACGAACCTTCGAACCTTTGTTTCTATATAATTATGGTAATCAATGAAAGTTTTAGTTAAAAAATGTATTTCTTATGTCATCACAGACACAAAGGAGCAGAAATTCATGCAGAACAAAAGAAGGCACAAATGATCAATGTTAACCCTATTCAGACTGGGTTTTTTAGTTCCTGGGACTGGGGGGGCATGTTGCACCCCCCTCGTTATCTTCAAAAGTATTAACGCTATTGCTATAAAACTTGGAATATAAGTAGATTTCTGAAAACTAATTAGTTTGGCATAATTACATTGTCCCAATGATGTCACAATGATATCATAATGATGTCATAATGTGAAAAATCAGGGTTTTTAGTTTAGCGAATCACCAACCAAGAAAAATAAAACCAAAATTTTCAGAACAACAAATATAAGCTACCAACTTTATATATACGAACTAAAAAAAATTAGTAACAATCATGATACAGGTATAATGTAAAACTAAGGGGGCTGGAGGTGGGGGGTTTGGCAGTTGTGGTTGTAGCATTACTCTTTTAGTTTCCACAGTTATCTGAATAACGTTGGACTAAAACAACTCCCATCAAAATATTTTTCACAACAGAAGTGAAAATATGGGTGATGACATCATTATGACATCATTCGTCCACCATTTTGGATTTTGTATCAACAGCGATTGCGCAATACTGGGACATCATAAATTACCTTAATTGGATCAAACACACAAGTTTCTACTTTGCACAGAAGTGATTAATGTAATTATATTTGTAGATTTCAGATCATAAAATTTGATAAAAATACAAATATTCAAATTTGGCAAAACCTGCCATTCAAAACATGGTTACCATGGCAACAACCTACCCCATACTCCAAAATTGATCACATCACTGTCTTCCCCAATAAATTTGAGGGAAAGTCCAAAAATTTGAACAACTAATCTTGAATTATTGTCCAAAAGTTACACTTTTAAGTTGGCATGGGCACGTTGCGCCACCTCCCACCCCCCCAAGTCTGAATAGGGTTAAAACTGCGACTATTTCATGTTAGTTTCAAGCACGTTTCTAAGGTGAACTTCTCTGCATAAACTCTGATGTTAGGGGATTTTTTTGCATAAAAAACTACCAGTTTACAACAGTTTTATCCAAGTATTAAAATATTTAGTAATACTTGAAAAGAATGTGTGTTCTTAAAAATACAATAATTTCATGATGAAAATGAAGTTAATCTGGATTAATTTTAATTTAGTCAAAAATTGCTAAATTTCAGTTGTAAGACCACATACAAATTCTGTCTGTGTCAACTGTCAATTCTCCCCCCCACCCCAACCTCCCTTCTACTCAATAAATGAACAAGTCCCTGAGTTATTGCTGTATCTTGTCACCCACTTTCTTCAAACGTGTAGCTTGAGCTTTAAATACCCTTTCCGTGTAGCTTGAGCTTTAAATACCCTTAAAACGGAGCACTGACAGAGTGAGGGGGGTAAAGTGCGCACCGTCGGCTTCCATTGATAACAGCTTTCAAAGCTGACGGAACTACCGACGTTAAACAAAAGTACCTTTACCTTTTTTTTAACAATGGCAAATTCATGCTAATGAATCAAAAGTGAATAATCATGTCTATCATTAACCTGCTGCTTTGATTACTCTGGAAAGTAGAGCCAACCCAGCCTCTAATAAGCTCTTCTGTCTAATAAATCCCTTCCTCCACAGAATCTAATTTAATTTAATTTTGAGCCACCAGGGGCCTCAAATTATACAGAGGAACTTGAGTGGCAAGCTACATACATGTAGCAATGGTAGTGTGTTCTGATATATGTTCACTACAAATTACAATTTGGATCCAACTTACATGCTGTCAGTGACAGTATGTCTGGTTTGGAGTTACCTCAAGTTGGCAAGTGGAACAAGTTCTAAATGCACTGTACAAAATTTCTGGGATATCAATTAAGCACTACTAACAGTACTTATTCATAGTATATTGCAAACTCATTGGGTTTGTACATTTGCTATAAAATATTAATATTAGCAGGTAAAAAGATTACTATTTTGATTTATGTATGGGCTTAATGTTGAAGGTTACAAGTCCCGGGTCAGGGAATTACATATAATTGTAGGAATAAGTATTCAAAACATGGTCTAGCTTTTAGTACTAGGTTTTATCCATTCTACTTCTGTTATCTCCAAAATTTGGTCCAGCCATGAACTGCTTACACCACTACTAAATAAATGCAAAACTCTAAAGTTACCTAGTTCTGACCAGTCTTGGGGCAGCTTCGAAATTCTCCCCCACCTCCCCCTCATCACACATTAGATATGGCTTTGAGAGCAGATGCTTAATTATGTTTCAAGCATTTCATCAATGCTCTGATGAAGAGTTGATTACAAAACATCAACTGCCACTCGCCCTCACAGTCACTCATCAATCTCACATGCACAGGACTGGTCTTTTTGCTAACTCATATTGACAAATATGCTACTTCTCAGATACACGGATTATACAGTCTTCTAGACTTTACAACTAAAGCTGATTAGTCTGTCAGTTTAAAAACTTTAAAAGTGCTGATAATTACTCTCAAAATGCTGGTAATGCTATTTCATCAGAGGCTCCAGTTTTCACATTTAATGACCTCGGGTATGCAACTAGGCCCACTAACAAACCCATGAATATGCCTTTCATGATACTGATTGGGCCCACAGTTATAATGTTGGTTGGTTATACCTTCATAATTGAGTTTAAGCAACTAGCATGGCAATGGCTATGATCAACAGCAGTTCATGAAAATCTGTTTTCTTGTTGTCATTTTCATTTACTGTATCACTCATTCATTTTTATAATATTTCATTCAAAGGACTTTTAATAGGAGAAATTAGATACCTCAGATATGGAACAAATAAACAAACAATTTTATATTCTCATGTTCACATTGGCTTCTGCAGATGACAGCACAATAGTTGTCACAATGGTGCATTCTTACATGCAGTTTACATTCTCTTCTGTAATTAAGCCCGTTATTTTCTCTAGCATTTGTGTCCACATTGAAGTACTGGTTGCTTTCAATAAAGCTAAAAGGCTCTCTAATGACAAATAATGCAAATGCAGCACTATTATTGAGTAATTATAATAATGTCGAATCAGAACTGGAAAAGCAACTGGTCTGTAGTGCACAACTTCAGTAAAGTCTTTGAAAAGAAGGCAGCATATATAGCCATAGACAGCATGTGTGACGATTGTGTATAGGATTTCCCCAATGTTGAGATACATTTCAAATGCATTTACTAGGTGACAACATGTAGTGTACACACCGCTTGACGTCTGTTCAAGGAATTTGCTACCATTTGAATATGTCTAACAAAATACTGTTTTGAGGTGGGTCTATTTAAACTTCAGTCTGGTAAAGAACTACTGATATCATTTACTACGCCCAGAGAATTTGTCAAACATTGAAATAAAAATGATTAGGCTTCTCCAATGCAACTGCTTCTCAACCAGAAGCTGTGATATTTTGTCTACAACTGTTGGAGCGTACCCCATGTGCTCCTAGTTCATGCATGTAATTCATGTTTTGCTGTCCAGAATTTCGTATAAAATCTCTCGTAAAGAGAAAGATATGTTTAAAATTTGTAAAAGGGCTAATTTGGGGGCAGATATAAGGTGATTAAAGTGCAGATAAACAGACCAGTCATGTCAGTCACGAGAGAAATACTGAACATTTACATATCAACGACAAAAACACGAGGGTCTGTGGCGCTCAAAACATCTGGAACAACTTTTCCAAGTTTATATTGTAAACTACAGTTCAGACTCACCGGCAGTAGTTGAAATGGCAATATATCTGGTTACATATCAAAATCTGCTTAGTTTCAACATTAATTTCGACAAACTTTCCTCTGTGTTTAACTTTGGTAAGTAAAACTGCCTGTTCGTACGAATGTTCCTGAGAAAGTCAAAAAATGTGTTTCCAGTAAAAATCTACATCGATGTAGACTTGATTATCCTGATAAGTTGTTTTATCTTTATTAGCAGATGCTGTCAAAATAGGCTTATTACGTTATTAAGATCGCGTTCTGTGGTTTGGGGAAGTGTTTGCCTCCCTCATTCAATATATGCAATATGTCGAAGTCTGAGTGATTTCTTATCGCGTACATTTCATCTCAGAACAACAGCAATTGGTGGCCGACGAGTCTCGTCTTCCGCCTTCACTATTATTACTCATCCGTTAAAATGCACCACTTTACGTCGTTTTGATAGTCAATATGAAAGTTTTTGAGGCAAAATTTGCACTTTTGAGAAGAATGATAAACAACCTACAAGTGAGCAATTGATGGACACGATGTTTAAACTAAACTTACCTCTTTCACAGAATGCTCCACGAAATAAGTCAAGTAAAATGACTAAGTTTAAAAGAAACAGTCTATTCCCAAACGCCATCTTTCCCACTGACTTCCGCTATATTGCCCTACAATGAACAAATCACTGCATGTTCAAATATGCTTCCTCCAAATGCGCTATCTTCCATAAAATCTCAAGAAACATCAAAACAATTTCCATGAAACACGGTAAGCTGTACAGCGGAGTTACGCTATAATAATGTACAAACTTGAAACGCGCTAATTTCGCACAGCGGTCTACCGCTTACAGGAAACCGCTCCCATTTCTACCACTTACGAAACGGAAGTGAGGTATGCCATTGAGAAGCACGTCTCGACTGTTAACTCGAAAGTTAAATCTTCGTTCTTCGTGCGATACCAAAAACGGGAATGTGCTGTTGGCATATTTGTTCGAAACACGAACATTTTAAAAATCCTAGCTTCGAGCGAATTTGAAGGTCACGTGAATCCCTGCCGAAATTTCGACAACATTTCACATGTTCTTTCTTGTGGTCTCATTGAATTACTGGATAAAACCAATAGTCGCAAACGTGTACGAGACCGTATGATCGAATTAACTTACGTTTTACTAAACCGCAAACCTCAAATCAGCGCACATTTAATACTGAAACCCTTCCAAGTATTTGGCGTCGAAGATTTTAGTCTCCGATCTAATTAAAGTGTCATTAACTATGGTCTGTTTTGTTTATTTTCGGCTTAAGCAGTTGTCGCATGGAGTGAAGTGTTGAGAACATGATGATTCCTTGGTTATTTTAATTTTTGCTTCCCTTACCTCTTGAAGTTGTTTTAAACAACAAATGAAAGAAAAGGTTGTTATTCTAAGCTGTCCACAGACACTGAATCTTCTTCCAGAAGAATGAACAGAATGAACAGAACTAAAGTTTTATTAAACAGAATGAACAGAACTAAAGTTTTATTGGAAGCAAAATATCACCTCAAACGCCCACTCCTCCAATAATCAAAATATGACCAAAAAGTACAAGACTAATACAAAGGTAACATCTCAATTTAGAACTGGTATTGTTTGCGCTACTTATGAGTTATGTTCCAATTTAGACTTCTTGTCGTCGCGGCTGCGCTCATGTGCTAACTTCCAGAAAGCACTTCCCTTTCCAATAGACAACTCAATATATTTAAAAAGAAAAGCTCTTGAAACAAGTCCTTGAAGGTTTGTATCCACTTTTAGCCAATCAGGTACCGTGTAAACTCTTCCGGTCTCAGTTGGTATTTTTTTATTACTTATATGGCTTAATCGGTGGAATAGTGAATATGCACCCCAGCGGCTCCTAGAAATAATCAAATATTTCTCTGCGGTATGGCAAGGCCGGGAGTGAGTAGTGAAAAGTATGTGCACTGTATTGTCCTGTACGACCTTAATTGCACCTTCCAATGACTGTCATTTGCACCTCTGTGGAATGCGATAGCAGTAATTCTAGGTTCCTATTGGAGAACAGCCTTTCCCCGTTTTTGGAGTGGAAAGTTCTGATCAAGGGGAAATAGCGCATTTCATGGACAAAGCCCCCCTCTACAGACTCACATTTCCTTGACAAGTTTCCTTCCTCATGTGTACTGACCAACAAGTTTTCCTTCACAAGTTTCCTTGACGATTTTATTTTTCGTGTAGACGGATAAACATGTCTTCCTTGACAAATTTCCCTCAGTCATGTCGTCCACACGTCACGAGCAACTGGTTTCGCACTTGACAAGTTTCTCCTTAACAAGTTTCCTCGTTCAAAATTGAAGCTAGCAATATTGTAGCATGTCAAGGAAAAACTGGTCACATTTCGTCGTCTACACGAACAAATAAACTTGTTATGGAAAAATTGCCAAGGAAAAGTTGCTCGTGTACATGCGGCCTAAAGCTGTATCTGTACCTGTGACGGCCGCCTAGATATCACCGAGAGGCAAGACCACTAGCGTGGAATGATGTCAGTATTATTGTCCTTGGAACAAGGGCATAACCTGCATATTGGACTGCGTATAGATGCTCTTCGAAGGGTGGAGCACCCTGCGACCATTTTGTGAGGTCACGAGACCTCTTCTCGCAGGGAGGAGGGGCAGTGGGAGAACATGCATGCATAATCATGCAGACACAGGTCGTAATGCACATTTTAAGTTTTTATGCAAGTTTCGTATGAATGTTTAGTGCAGCAAAGATATTACATACAATTTCATTTAATTTATATTTAGTTTTTTAGCCCCTGTAGAAGGTTTGTATTTCAAACCGAAATAGTTATTGAACAAGTAAATTTTATATTATTTTGTTTAAGGCCATCCCGACTTATTTTTATGTTTCTCATCGTCCGACCGACCCAGTTTTTTTTTAAGTTTTGCACACAAAAAAAGGAAATATAAAAGAAAATAAAGTCGTACATGTTCCGGCTTAGAATGATTTCCATCAGCATTCAGTGTCTGAAATTCTTCTTGCCGTATATAAATAAACAAAACCTTCACATATATTTGACTATTTGCTGCCTATACTGTTTTGTTTTTCACAAATTAAATGAGAGCTTTACTGTTTGCAAATTATTTCACTAAAAATAAATACCGTACCAGCTCTTGATAAACCAGCGCTTAATTACGCTTTAATATTTCGCGTCTTTAGTCAACTTTTTTTTCGGCTTTTATTTTTTTTGCCGCCTGACCAACCGACCCCTATCGATAAGAAACATAAAAATAATTATAAGTGGAGACTGCCTCACACTGCGGCTCCATCTGTCTTTTTCTCCGCCGTAAGGATCAGTCTGTCGCATTATTTGAAGATTAGAGTTAGTCTTTTTATTATTAATATGCCGCAGTAACACCGCCAATGGCATTATATATACAGTGACATTACTTGGATAATACGTTACATTTATCTGGCGTCAATCATATGAATCAAACCCGCTCTATAGATATTTCTAGTCATAGTTTGTTCCGTACTACTAATATATCCCATGTACTAAAATATCATAGATCCGTTTGTTTTCACTGGGAAACCATTTCTTCGAACAGCTAATGGAAGCCCCCCGGGAGAGGAAATCTTGGGCAATTCCTTTATCCTTTGCTTTACCCATGTAGGGACTTGCCGCTGGCCGGTTAGGGACGGACCATTTGATATCATGGGGTGGAGGTAATTAAAGGTGGGGACGAAATGAATGTAATAGTGGGAGGAGATACAGGTTTGGTGACAGCTGGGGACGCAATGGATGTAAAAGTGGGAGTAGATACAGGTTTGGTGTCGGCTGGGGACACGATGGATGTAATAGTGGGAGGAGATACAGGTTTCGTGGCGGCTGGGGACCAGAAGGATGTAATGGTGGTAGTAGATACAGGTTTGGTGTCGGCTTTGGACGAGAGGGTTGTAATGGTGATAGTAGATACAGGTTTGGTGTCAGCTGGGGACGAAATGAATGTAATAGTGGGAGGAGATACAGGTTTGGCGTGGGCTGGGGACGAGACGGATGTAATAGTGGGAGTAGATACAGGTTTGGTGTCAGCTGCGGACACGATGGAAGTAATAGTGGGAGGAGATACAGGTTTGGTGTCGGCTGGGGACGAGACAGATGTAATAGTGAGAGTAGATACAGGTTCGGTGTCAGCTGGGGACGAGACGAATGTAATAGTGGGAGTAGATACAGGTTTGGTGTCAGCTGGGGACCAGATGGATGTAATAGTGGAAGGAGATACAGGTTTGGTGTCTGCAGGGGACGAGATGGATGCAATAGTGGTAGTAGATACAGGTTTGGTGTCAGCTGGGGACGAGATGGATGTAGTAGTGGTAATAGATACAGGTTTGGTGTCAGCTGGGGACACGATGGATGTAAAAGTAGGAGAAGATATAGGTTTGGTGTCGGCTTGGGACACGATGGATGTAATAGTGGGAGGAGATACAGGTTTGGTGTCAGCTGGGGACACGATGGATGTAATAGTGGAAGAAGATACAGGTTTGGTGTCTGCAGGGGACGAGATGGATGTAATAGTGGTAGTAGATACAGGTTTGGTGTCAGCGGGGGACGAAATGAAGGTAATAGTGGGAGGAGATACAGATTTGGCGTGGGCTGGGGACGAGACAGATGTAATAGTGGGAGGAGATACAGGTTTGGTGTCAGCTGGGGACGAGACGAATGTAATAGTGGGAGTAGATACAGGTTTGGTGTCAGCTGGGGACACGATGGATGTAATACTGGAAGAAGATACAGGTTTGTTGTCTGCAGGGGACGAGATGGATGTAATAGTGGTAGTAGATACAGGTTTGGTGTCAGCTGGGGACACGATGGATGTAAAAGTAGGAGTAGATACAGGTTTGGTATCGGCTGGGGACACGATGGATGTAATAGTGGGAGGAGATACAGGTTTGGTGTCGGCTGGGGACACGATGAATGTAATAGTGGAAGGAGATACAGGTTTGGTGTCGGCTGGGGACGAGAAGGATGTAATAGTGGTAGGAGACACAGGG
>JANVCK010001796.1:0-13865 GCA_026546655.1 Epizoanthus illoricatus | reverse complement strand
ATGTGATGGAGCGTAAATATCTTGATAAAGTTCAGTCAGCTGATGTATAAACATTGGAAATGACAGTCTGCTTCAGATTTCAGGGCTGTAAACAAAGCTAAATGAAGACCGACTTCCATACTGAAACAAGTCAAAAACTGCGTCAGGTCAGGTATATTTTAGGCCAAATACAGTAATTAAAACAATTTTACGAACAATAATTGATAAATGATACAATAATATGTCGATGACGTATGGGGGCCGATTTGGTGATTTTGGGGCCCAATTTCGATTTTATTCCTGGCATCGACCCCAGCGTTTCGATACCGTGAAGCTCACCCCAGTCCTTCTGCTCTTGCTTATAACACAGCCACATGTTTAGAAGTGGAGACGACAGGGGACCTGGCTATGTTTTAGTATAAACTGTTCTCATGGAACAATGTTTTGCCTCTCAAAGTCGGTGCCTAGAACTTGGTGCACGGTGGGCATTTACTTCACAGAAGTCACTCCATAAATATTGATCTACAACTAGTCACCTCAACTTCGGGCAAAAATTATTAATTAAATACTGATATATTTATGACTGTATAGTAATTTAGTAGAAATTCATATGGCTTATAATTTATTTTATTTACAGGTTGGATCGTAATTCATTGTTTTAAAAGTATAACAAAAAACAGACTGTACTATCTAAGTCAACTCTATAATCATGTACCTTTCTGGGCTCTCCGAAAAGGGCTGTGTTCTTCTGCAACAAAAATGTTAAGCATTAGGTGGTGTTGTTTATTTTACTACATCCATTTACCAAACAAGGGTCTTTAATAAGCCATACAGTCATGTTGATTCCCACTGCTATGAATCAAAGTTGATTGCCCAACCAGTTGTGCTCAAGTCCCTTTCAATTTGACTATTGCCCATGAAGTATTTCTTATCTTTTTTAGATATGATGGTACATAATTATTTATAAGTTATTTGCTGATGCACTGGAGGCAAGTTCAAGTATCTGTGTGCATATTAGGTAAATGATGTCTGGAAGGAACCAAATGCTCACCATGAATTCTTAGAAGAATTCCCTGAAAAGCATTTCAAAGTTGCTCAATCATTTTAGCAAACAGAGCTAAATTTCCTATAACTATTGATGCCTGACCATTACTCTTTAGCAAGGTTGTAGTGCACTCTGGAAGCAACCTTGAGGGAATTGCCTCGGGCTTTAAGAAAACTAGGAGACAAGTTAAAACAGACACAAGTCTGTGCTGAGTAAACTACAAAGTTTCCTGATAACTAATTACACATTTAAACAACTATGAAACTCAGTTTTCTAACAATAAACTACATAAAGAAACAGAAATTTCAATTTATCATTCAGCCTATAGATAGATCTAAAAAGCATATGAAACCCAAAGAAGGCAATCAAATGTGTTCCTAATCACTGAGTCACATCTGTGCATAGTGCACGCTCACATACACTGTACATGTATCTGGTCCAACCACTTCTATTACATTATAACTGTATTCTCTTAGAAGCTGATGGCCAGCATTATGTATCACAGGATGATTTTCTGGGAAGCTAGGTTTAGGAATTGAATATATAAATGTACATAGCATATGAAAATATGTACAGTCTAATCTGGTCATACATGTACATGTATAAACAGCTCCTCATTTTTAAAACTAACAAAATAACACTACTGCATGCACCATGAAAACCTAAGAAGGACAAAAAAGTGATGCATTGTCAAATTCTCCTGTCACTTGTTATTATATATACAAATGTAAATTTCTAAATAATTATACACAGGTCTGACACTGAGAATTCATTGAAATAGTTTATTATAATTTATAATTTATTATAGCAATATTTAAGACAACCCGTCCTGCTAACCAGTCTTTTCAATAATCCTGACCATCAACCAAAATATACTTGCTTCACAATGATATTGTCTGGAAAAGTCAAAGTTAAATACTCACTGGGGTTGCTAACTTAATTAGAGACAAACCTCTCCCATAGAACTCACTGTTCTATGATGTAACAGGAAATATAAGCAGCAATGTATCAGGAAATTAGCAGGATATGTATTTGCATCATGATGTGCATTAATGAACTCCAAAGAAGTTGACATCCGCAAATCACAATGTGTGGGGTCAAACATGCCGACCATGACAGTAAGGGGCGGCATGACCCTAACTTTAGATATTCTCTCTATTGGTGTTATGAAATAAATATAGAGAATATTTAAATTAACTAGACAGCACTTTCATTCCAGACATCTCTAAAATGCCTGGAGAAGTCAATACAATATTAAAAAATAGATAATAAAGTTTCAATCATTTATCACAACTGAATTCAATCACACTAATCTTTCAATTGATTTTGGCTCGTTTGACAATTGAACATATCACATGTATTTATTATGATAACGTTCTTTTAGCAATAATTGATCAATTAATCAAACAATCAATTTCTGTCTTTAGGATCAATTATTATATTATATAATATAATAATAACAGGTTACTGCTACAATGCTACATGCAATATAATAATATTCTTACTGTTATACATGTAGAATCTGAAAGTATAAATTAATTTAACGAGTTCCTGTTCCCACTGAGTCAGTTTATGGCTACAAGGCTCAGGTTGTGATCACATACCAAACATTTAATTTGTGGATTAATATGTTCAATCTTCAAACACAATTAAAGGTGATCTCAATTTTATCAAATTATTAAATGTGACTTGTTTACTTATTTCATACAAAGAATCAAACTATATTATATAGTGTTTGATGTAATTAATTTCACAAAGAAATTTACTGTCTGATTACATAAATTTGCAACTGATGACTAAACTGCCTGTAACTGAATTGGATTGGACTAAGTTCAAGACTAAGCTTGATTGATGCATGTTTAATTAATTGACGATTCTAAAATGATATCCAAAATTCTAAATTCCTATCACTGTTTATAGTAACAAAGTCTTCATAGTCTGAGGGCCAGATGGCAGGCCACATTCTATCCTAAACAGATGACATTACAGTTTTCTTTAACTATACTTATACTTGTACATGTACCTCCACTTTGCTCGTACTTTTACTTGTCTGGATACTAAGTATACAATATAAGTCTACAGAAAATTTGGCCTTCGCACTACATGGTCGAAGTTTGATAGTGAAGTCTTGTACAACAGCCAACCACAAATCATGTCTTTTGACAAGTACATGTATGTGACTGTGTAATGCATACTTAATGCATGCAACATACTCAGACACAAACACCATTATTCATACTCAAAGACACAGCCAACCAATATCAATTACTAAACCAAACCAGTGAGGTAGAAACTATTGACAAAAGCCGAACTATCGACATCACAATAGTGAAATGATGAATTTTTAGTTATTGTAGATTTCAAACTGAGATGTTGTCAATGCTGTCATAAATGTGCCTAAGAAATGGCTGTACAATGCAACTGAAATTCAGTTTGTTAAATTGTTCAGCATAACTTCAAAACAGTGATAACACCGTTGCATCACAAAACTGGTAGACTTTGTGTCAGCATGATATGCATCATTGTATTTATAATGCTAATAATTCATACAGTCACGTACAGCTTAAGGTTCTACAAAGAGTTGTCAGGATGAAGGTCCAGCTAAAATTATTAAATAACATGCTAGAAACATAACATTTTCATTTAAGAAATGAAATTACAATTAGCTTGAACATTGTACAATTCCCTCACTGCTAATTTCTATCTGGTGACAGCGACTGGAAATACTTACTGAGTAGCCTCTAGAGTTATATGAGTGAGTGGATGTTGATGCTAAAATACACTGACTTAAAGCTGTTGTAAACCATGCAATTTATTATGCTGAGTCCTCACCAGATGTCTTGATTATGGTAGTAAATATCAGAAAAACGTTGTTCTTACCAAAACATCAACTGATAGAGAAATACATACTTCAGTTACTGTCTCTGCCATCTATATTCATTATAATAAAGTCTCAAGTCAAATTTAAACTAATTAATATGCCTTCATACCAAAATAAATGCTTTGGACATTTTTTTTATAAAAATGGTACTTCAATATAATTATTATATTGGCTAAGTATTATTTTTTCTTTTACAAAATCTAAAAAAAACAGCACGAGTTAAAAAACAAATGAATGTCATTATAATATTACATGTGATACACTTGTGCAAAGGGATTCAGTGACATCCAAAATGCTTCTAACCTGTGCAGCAAGCTATCATGCTGTTGTCTGCAGTACCATATTGTCATTGAATAAATAACCAATACCACAACTATTTGATTCAACAGGATTTCAAAATTAGCTTGAAGCACTATAAATATATCATAGGAATTTGGGGGGGGGGTTATTCTAGTAAAGTTATTAATAGGTACATGTATCAGTGAGGTTCAAAACAACTCCTGACACAAACTCAATGTAGTTTTTTTTTGTTAGAGGGCAACATATTTTGTCAGTGGTGAAGAAGTATGCATGATCTGTGAACAGACCAAGAACTGAGGCATAATTTGTCAAAACACATCAATTTCTGCAGTAGACCTCTGGTGCATGATACCTGATCACCATACCGGAGTAAGCAACATTCAGTAACCACAGATTTGCAGTTTACATGTCATAAACAGAGATCTTTTGAGACTTAATAATTATGTTAATATCCAATTTTCACTATGGTACAGATGTGGAATACATGTATAATATGTATTCAGTTCCAAAGTTTCCTGTATACCATGTATTGGCTTTATAGCCGACAAGTAAACTTGGTGCACATGTACATGTAAGTTTGAATACTGTATGCTTTTTAAACAAATTATTTAATAATTGTCCCTAATATCCTAATATGCACCATCTCTATTTCAGTTAGAGTCAGAGAAGTCCTTAGAATTCCAATGCACACTAGCGGTATAGCACCAGATCTACTGTGACTCATCCTGCTTCTAACACGCTGACTAATCTCTAACCATGCATGTACATGTATATCTTACATGTACACTAGATCTCAAACTAGAATATCTTGTCAAAGTTCTTGCCAGTCAAACTGAAACAATTCTTGCTTGGATTTACCCCACTGTTTACAGTAACATGTACTAATAATGGGCTACCTCAAAATCAGTTATCTAAAATATCTTACTATCTTGAACAATGTGTGACAACCTGGGCATAAATTAACACTTGTCTAATTCTTATCTTAAAGTGACATTAATGGTGACAACTGAGTCACTGGCAAAAAGAAAGTCCATCTTTCCTTATCAATTAAGAGCCAATTAATCAACTTGAAAATAATATCTAATCTAGAGTATTGTCCTATTGGTATGTTTGTAACAATCAAAAGTAAATACCAAAACTGGATAAACAAACACTTTAAAAACATTGTGTATCACACAGTACAGATGAACTATGGCAATGCATGTACTTGAACTACACAGCAATCTTCTCAAAAAGAGTTTTCTACATAATTACGTACACAACATCAGTAACATCTCATGTCCTTACTTCAGTCCTCTTACAACTACCAAATGAAATGCCCAGGGAGGGACCACTCCCAAACATGAGCTGTACTAACTAGTAGTATGTGTCGCCTGATAGGCTATGGTTTTCAAGCTGTTTCAGTCTGACATAGTCCTGACTTTATATATTATTTTTTCATTCTAGTCTAGAATAGGGTATGATTTTGCCAACAAAAAGTAAAAACGTTGATATACACACCCAGGTTAATATCATAATAGACACCTCAGCTGGGATACCAAGACCAAATGTTGTGACATAAATCACTTTGTACACCATTTAATTATACATTGTACCATTAAAGACTTTTCTCTCACTGATTTTCTTCTTGTTTCCTACCCACACATCAAGGTAAGGGTACATCATGGTTATCATTCTTCTTGATCTTTGTAAACTCCTGATAAACTTTCAAGATCTTTCAAGCTATTTTCCATCTATTTCTTTCTGACTGTTTCCTTGTGACACCAATTTACTTACAGATTACTGGATATTACTAAGAGTTCAAATATAAATTTTATCCAAATGGGGTGTGATTGATACAAGAAACCACCATCATTTTTTGTGCTCTGGTTTGCCCTGACTGAGTACATACAACAGTTTGGATTAGTGCCCTTATCCTGGTTGGGTTGTTTATCCTTCTCTTCCCTTTGAGCCCCAAACAAAGTTGTTGTTACAGAATTCTCCGCTCTAGTTTCCATACATTGCTTGCAAACTAGTTCGGGGAATTTAGCAATTCATCTTCAAGAAAATTTGTTGTAAGTGATCAATCCCTTTATTCTCCTAACCAAACTACTTAATATTAAGATTATAATGATAACATGGGGAGAATTTAAATGTTGACAATCTACTGAGCTGAATATACAAACACAAATCCTCTTTTGATAGAAAACAAAAACCAATTACCCCCACTCCTTCGGAATGCAGTTGGTTTGCCCTCTGGCGTCTAGCCTCTTCTTTCTGGCGTTCTCGGGCTGACGTCCTAGTAGTAACCAGAGTATAATATATAACATTAGAAATATGACTGAGAGTTTGGCATAGCTATGTATACATTTCCTTAGTAAAGTAAATTTTATTATCTGAATTGGGGTAATAATCTGTTATAAATTAATACAAAATGCACTGCTAGTATGCTCACGAATTCACATACACATTGATGAGTCATGTATGTCAGTCCATGTCTTGTATCTATAGTTACAGCAATGTTAATATATTTATTCAATCTCCCTGAAGGGCTTTTCAGATACAAAATGCAACAACAATGGCTGTCACAATAGATGGATACTTCAGACAGAGAGACCTATAGACAGACCTATAGATAGACCTATAGATAGATAGATAGATAGATAGATAGATAGATAGATAGATAGATAGATAGACAGACAGACAGAGACAGACAGATAGATCGACAGACAGGCATGTAACATTTAAGAGCATTTACATCTAATCTAATACATACAACGTATCTGTCGAAACTAATATGAAACCCAACTTAAAATTAATAAGTCTTAAATTAATAAGACAAAAAGATTGATAGATAGACAGACAGATACATGCTGATAGACAGATAGGAAAATGGATAGATAGATGAGTTGATAGCAAGATAAATGTATAATTATACTATAGATGGGTTTAAGATTTAAAGGGCTAACCCCAACTTCTTGATATGATCATCCAAAGAAATTAAACATATTTTAAAATGTTAAACAATGAATACAATATTTCAATTCTTATCAAGTCACAGCATATAGTTAGGATTGGATACACTTTGTGGGAAACAAAAAGCACAACATACCTCAATGCAATAACACAAAACTATTTACATGGAGAGCAACTTGTATGAATGTGAATCATTAAATAAATCATGACAAAAATTGAGTGCCGTAACTGCAGAGGAAGACCCTGTATTACCTGTCATACTATTATTCTAACTCTTACAAGTGTTAGAATTTAAATGCAGTGAACCTATGCCAGACAAAGATTTCCATTTCTTCTACCACAATTGCATTTATTCAGCAAGCTGCCTCCTATTCTGGCATCCAGCTGGATACAAACCACAAGACCATGGCCAGTTGAACATGCAAAGGCTTTGATCACAAAACACACAAAGGACAAAACACAAAGCGTGTCTCTTGCCCTTCCCATCGCCCATTATAATACACACTCACAACTACATATGTGGCATTCTGAACACCAAAAAAATCTCACTATTGCAAATGAATTATGTCAATCTTTGATGACATAAATAGTTCTTGTAAATAACCAACTGTGTTCTTGATCTGTGACTTTAGTCTACTTTCCAGATTTTTTAAGTTGCTATCATTGGTCCTATTATAATGCATGAGCTGATTGGCTTGCATATTATACATGCACAAGTACTTTGATTGGTCAAGAGGGAGATGGGGCTGATTCTGAGTCACAGTTAGAAATCAATAGCTTGTTTCCTTATAATTCTAATATTACTGGGCTATGAATGATTTTCCAGATGACCAGGCAAAACAAGCTAAGAAGCTTCTGTTTTAATTTCATCCTCAAAAAGTTTTTAAATCTAATTTGATATTTATACTTAGCCACAGAATTAGAATGGAACACCATGCTGCACGTGGTATTTGGCCAGCTTTGGCTCAGTAAATCAACACATGAGTCTCACAATACTTAAGATTAATAATGAACAGGTAATCAATCATCCATTCTTAAATTTTAGAAATGAAAATGTAAATAGGCATATGCAACCAGAATGTTTCACCTGAGATTCCTTGATAAGGTACTGGAACTGGCATACGGTTTGTCTTAAAAAACCTTGTTGTACTGACAGCCAGCCAGTGCTGTGCCTAGGTGTTGGAATCTAAATCAAATTACGTACTTTGTTCCTCAACAACATCCTTACTTATGATGCTGAATAATAACATGGGCTTGCAAAATTTGCCCAATCTGATTTCTGAAATCCCAGAGGTCAAAATAAGCTAGAAAACATGAAGCAATATGTTTCCCTGCAAATCTTCACAGCCTGGCAACCAAAGGTTTTTGCATACATTAGCCTAATAATTGCATCATTTGTAGAACACATAAATTGGTTGCTACAATGCAGACACTCCTAATAAGAAATAAATTTAGTTTGACCAACGCAGGCTTTGGCTATCTCTGTGAATGGTACATACCTTATCATAAATGGCTACAATCACTTGCAACAACTAATTTTAGCAATTTCCTAAATTTCGGAAATTATTTATCAGTTACAAAAATAGATCTGGATTTTCCAGTCCATAAATCTTTACAAAATCACTAAAGTAAGTTCCTCATTAAATGTAAAAATCATGAAATTTCTTAAATATTTATAATTGCTAAATACAGTAGCCTTCAAGTAGTCTGCAACATGACAAGATATCTCAATTTTGATGTATCACAGTAGTTCTTGAAATGGACCAATGACTACGTTTTATCTGAGATTAACATATATTTAATTTCTCGCTTTCACTTTCCATAGTTCATGCTTCATTTTAACCCATGTACACAGGATTTCCAAAGAAACAAAACATATGTTGCAAACTTGTTACATCAGATTCTGAGCCTGAGAAATTATGTGTGATGTGACAAAAAACATGATTCAGTATTTTATCTGTTCATTATAAACACATGCATATAAACACCTATATGCCACTGATCCTACTTTATAGTTTATCATATCTAGAGTTACAAACTTCCTGTTTTAATTCTCTTGATGTACAGATACTCTCACAAAAAATCTTGTCATTGCTCTCAGAAAAATAACAATTATAGCCATTATTATTATTACTATTATTTTAAAACCCGATATATATGCAGAGTATATTGATTTTGAAAACACAAGGATATAGGATCATTGCTAGTCACATACATGCACAATAGAGAACTTGCTTTTGTTAGCCTGTCACATATGGATCTGACCCTTAAAACGACTGCTTTGTTAATTTAAAACAAAAAATATATTAAAATCAGCAACTTTTCAAACATACTGGACAAGAAAATTCATGTAAACAGCTTGAAGTAGTAAGGAGGTGTGAACATGTACAGTCCACAGTTCAAAGTTAAACACAGTCGACAAATAGTACAACTATTGTTCAGCTGAGCAAAGGAGTTTTCTAAAGAAATTAGTATTAAAAGCTAACAGAAACCTAATAAATTAGTTTTGGGGTTTCGCAACGCGACGTCGATCTGTGCCCCCTTCCATAAATGTTTTCCCTTCATAACAAATCGGTTTTCGTCAAAACAACACTAACAATTTCCCCTGGGGAAATGTCTCCCTTGAGATCAAGGTACATCTACATACATCGCTCACTCGTTCGGACTTGACACCACATTCTTAATTCTAACAAACTAAATATACCGCAAGATAATGGATTTTTAGAGTATCGAATTATTCAGTTCCAAACTTCATGAGCCAATTTCAAAACAGGCAGTATTCGGGTTGAAAACACGCGAACAGAGTTTGGCTAACAACCGGTTAAACTTAAATTTTATGTTTGTTCGCAATTTCGACAGGTAAAAACACGTAAACGCCGATGTCTAAAACACAAAACAACGGCATCGGGGTGATCCCGAATCTTCTCACTTTCTTTAATAACAGTGCCTATCAAGCGAATCTGTCTTGATACCGACTAGAAATTGTCGTCGAGCTAGAATCACGCACCGGAAACTAAGTCTATAATGTAAGCGGATGGTGAAATGAATCAAAATACATAACAATCGAAGGAAACATACAATTTCAAACACCACCAGAGAGAGGTGTTAGCGGAATATATTTAACTCTTTAACCGTTACTTTATTCCTGAATATAAATCTCACGTCCCAAATATTACGCTTGATGTTACACTTGATGCCAAATAACTCGAGTCTTTATTCATTGAAAATTTTCAATGAATACCTCGATTATTTGCCGCAAGTGGTTTGCCAGACGTTCATCGTTAACCCTAAGAGCGACCAGCATGTTCTCAAATCCCAAATCAATCTGCCTTGAAAAATAATGCGTAGCAGTTCATTGGGCATTTTTTCGAAATTATTCCTCCTTTGTTGCAAACATTCTACTCTCCTGACCGGCTTTTGAGGCTCTACAACCACAGATAAAATTACAAACCTGGCCGACAACAAAAGATCCCAATCATTTCATGAAAACTGTACGTTCGAAAGCCGAAAGGGACAACTTCAATCCCTTTGAACAGACAAGACTAAACAATGCCAATTAGCTTTGGAGAAGCCGACGTCGAATTTTCCCCACTGAAAGTAAAAAGATATTTAAAACAATTTTAATACATATAAAAAAGACTAAATGTTTCTTTTACATATTAACTAAATGAAGTAAAAATCGTACTTCTAGAACGTGTTGAAATCGAGCGTTAAAAAAAACCGTCTGAAAGCAATCTCCACCGACGACTTCAGTCGGCTGTCGAACTAGAAACCAATAAATTTCAACTCGCACAGATGACCAACACATTTACCATCTAGCTTTGTACTGATTCGCTATGTTAGGAGATTATGACATGACAAGAAGAACAAACTTCGAGGTATGATTCCGCGAAGACACAAGAGCATTCCAGAATTCCTTGCAAGTTATTTTAAACGGAAACAGAACTGCTATCGCACATGAGTGGTGGGGGCGTACAGGTCGTTCAAAATCGTGAACACGGAAACATAAAACAAACGAGGTGAGAATATACTATTCTGAAATTGTACCAACCAGTATCCTGTATTTACTTGTTACACTAAAGCTTTGCGACGACATTGTATTGCGATTTACCATTGGAACTCCACACCATTTTAGATTACGAATATGGCAAATGACGTTGGCGACGCCATGTCCACGACTATGGCTAGCGAGATATTCGGCTAAAGAAGGTCTACTTACCCACTCGCTGCTGCTCCATTTGGAAAATTTGTAGTCCAGTAGTTATTAGTTGTCTGAGTTTGGCTCATGATGAAGAAATCAAAGCCTGGCTGTCAGAAGCAGCGAGCTTTCACGCCAATATCGGTAACAGCCGAAACGCACTGTACCCCTGCACATCAACAATAGAGAGCAGTGACTGAGTGAGTACGAATAGTTTCTTCTTCGGATCACAAAAACGTCTTGAAACTCCTCTTCTGAACAGAGAGGGCTTCCCCCGGTGTCTAGAGTTAATCTAGAAGATATTCTGCTTCCGCAGAAATGATCTTTCGACTACATGTTCGACGATGTTCAGAAAAAAAAATTGTTGTTCTGTGAAAATCTACTGAGTGAGTCTCTCCGTTCTCTCTCTGTGAGGGCACCTGTGACGCAGACCGTCAAGACAATGCCCACGTGATTCTGTCCACTTCCTGATTGGTCATTGTTTATTTCTGTCAATCATCATTGAGAAAAGAACAACATTTGAACATATTTGGTCAATAAGCCGGAAATAGAAAAGTGAAGAGGGGCTTCCCTCGCACTCAGCGGATGACACAAAATATACTCAAAATATTTAGAATTTATCGTCGGAGACATCCTCTATCATATAAAAACAGACTGAAAGACACACTACATCCTGAGAACAATGTAAGGATAGGTGACAAAACTAAATGGATTTTTTGCTATCACCGGAAGAAATCGACTCCATGCGTCTCAGTATTTTAAAACGACTATTCGTATTGGAGTATCGGATTTACTGGGCAAAAATGTAGACGTCAAAGTAATGCTGGTACGTATGTATGTATGCATGTATATATGTATGTAAATAAATACTCGTACAAATAAAATGGATGCGATAAAGCTGCAATTAATTATCATCAAATTCATCTTACATTATCACGTTTTATAATTCTGCCAGGAATGGCCAAACAATACATGTATATTATATCTTTGATTCTTCACCCTAATTTCTTTCTCTCTAGAACTAGAACTGAACAGGATCTGGAAAGATCTGGAAATGAGACCTATCGACTTCTGGCTGGCGGTTGTGCAAGTGGGCTAAAAAGTCGGGAACCATTTATGCCGCTCTACTGGCATTGGCTACTTCTAGATCGATGGCAGTCTTGCAACTCGGTGTGACAAAAGTATGTCCACTCCAGCAAAATTCTCCAGTCAATGTTTTTTCTTGTTGTAACACTTTCTATATAGTATATTTCAATATGTTTACATACTGTGCATCCACGAAGACTTGGGTGCAGTCCGTTGGGAGAAAGTCATTAGTAAAGGCAAAACACTCCCTCTCACTTGACTTTCCCCCGCTCAGTGGATTGCCCCTGGGTCTTCGATCCGACGACGCATACTGTGTTTTAAAAATTGTTAGTGACAGAATTTTTGTTTTCGTTTTTTCGCCCACTCTCAAAAGTCTAGAAAGCGTTGACCAGAACCGAAGAAAGAGATTACAGGAAGCCTGTTGTTAATAATTCACTCTCTCGCGTGAATTTTCCCTCGCCCCGAGACGATCTGCCTTTGGGTCTCTGAGGATTACTTTATTGTAACATTTGAGCAGATCATAGCATTCAATCTAGTTATTTGTTAAAACAAATGATCGCAGTAATAATATAATAAAAAAAAGTTTATAACAAATACAATACTATTGCACCATAAAGGTAAATTACACTAATTACTAGATACTTTTACAGAATAGATAAACATATACTAAAATATATGAATGAAAAAAAAATACAATTACCAAAGGGACTGGTATTTAAATACAAAGAGAGATGCTGAGTCAGATACACCCGTAGGTTGAAGTTTTAAAATAACAGGCTTGAAAATGCGCTTTCAGAGAATAGGTTCGGCGTTTTCGAATTTTGCGAGGAAATTTCCAGATTTTATTCTCGTTGTTGCACTGTACCATCAGTTACATGCGGCCATGACGAAACAAACTGCATCCTATAAATATACACCTGCATGACTTGCATGAGGAATGGTTGCGACTTTGGTGCATTTTGAGCTGTTTTAGTTTTTAATAAGTACCAGGAACTATTGATCTGTTATGAAGAAAGCGAATCAGTTGAAGCTACTCCAACGGCTATAATTGCACAAATTGACTTAAAATTGTAAATATTTTACATCTTTTAATATTCTAAAAAGTCAAAATGCTACAAAATGTACTTTTAGTGTTAGGACCCCCCCCCTCGAAGCCTTTGCCCCATTCCCTATTTAGGGACGGACCATGTGATATCGTGGGGTAGGGGTGGAAGAATGACCTCCGAACAAATTTTTTTTTCAATTTTTGCCCTGGAATGGACCTGCAATTTTATTTTTCGCAGTGACCTTACTGCGCACTGCGTCTGCAATATACATGAAGTGGGCGAACTTTGGCCAATCACATTTAGGAATCAGACAGTGAATTAGACAGATGCTCTCTCTCTCTCTCTCTCTCTCTCTCTCTCTCTCTCTCTCTCTCT
>JANVCK010001685.1:0-13868 GCA_026546655.1 Epizoanthus illoricatus | reverse complement strand
AAGTAACTCGTGCAACTTGGATTTGAAATTTGCCCTTCTTTACTATTCATATTCCACAACACAGACATGTGCACCTTTTGACATCTGTGTTTTTTACAAACATAAAACATTTCGAGCTTTTCAAAACTGTGTTCCATAGTTTCTAGATCATCAAACTGACAAAGTTTTTGTTTGGGTCATTCAAAACGAAACACCTAAACATACTGAGTAGTGTTTGTCTTTTTCGTGAGTGTTTGTATTGTAATGTGTGCACTGTAATTAAGATAGATGCATAGAAACAAGGGATTCAAACAGAGTATTGACTTTGTCGTATTTTATTAAGTCGTTTGTGTTCACACTGAACGTCCTTCTCATTGTTATAATCACAACACAACAATTTTTATAAATTGTTCCCGTTAATGCGACAAGCTCGAAGACACAATCAATGACTAAATGAGAAGTTGAGAGAACTAGTAATAAAAGACCTTAGAGACATCTAAGACGTCTGGACAAATTAAAAGTCTAGATTTTGGAATTGCTCATAAAACCTCCTGGTTGAAGATCACGGCATCAAATATTCAAATCCAAAATTTCAGCTCAAAAGCTTTAACCATTCAGAAGATATGGTTAAAACATATTCTAAAAATATTAAAAACTGGCTGAGAAAAACTGGATTTTATGATTTACCTATTTGGAACAGCAGGGTTGCTCTGTAACAGAAGAAACCAATTTGCTTGCTCTCCACACTTTGAAATTAGTGTTTTCGTTTGTACTTTTATGATAAATATGGCTAAATGTTTTAGATATAAATGGTTGAAAATGAAACGTCCAAAGGACATCTTCAGCATCTTTGCATAGCGTTCAGGCATTCAGTTTTGTTTTGTTAAAAGCTAGGTTATTCCCGTAAGGCTTCATATTCTATTTTCTTGCCTCCTGTAGCTTGCGTATCCCCTCTCTAATATCTCATTTTTTGTTCCGTTCTTTCTGATCAAATATCACCTCTCCCAAAGAAATGAGACTAAAGTTGTATCCCCAGTCTCAATGCTTGTGATGATATATAATTTTCCTATATCATTTGGTTGACCTCAAAACTGTGGTCTTTAGCTGTTTGAGTTGCTTAGCACTAATAAAAGTAATAGGAAGTAAATGTGTGATACAAGAATTAAAATTCACAAGTATCCTTGCATGTTACCATGTTACTGGTCACTGGTCACACACACAACACTTCTTGAGCACTTCAATTTATACATTACACTTGTGCCTACTCCCTACAATGTTATTATAGAGTATAAACACTATCAAATTAAATTAACATACTGATTTACTCTCTTGTTTTATCTTGTTCCCTCTTACATGTATCTTCAGATAAAATTATCAACAAAGACTGGTATACCCCTTGGAGTCCTTCCAAAAAAGAATATTTCAAATAAAAGAGAAGAGAGGGAACCAAGACCGGATGAAGTGTATGCAGATAAAAAACCAAAACATACAACTAGGTCAACAGGGGAAAGTAAAGAAGAAAAGAAGCAAAGAAAACAAGCTGTGAAAGATGAAAGAAGAGTAAGTACATCCACATCTACAATATTTCTCTGAAATGGCCTGTTCAGCAATGTTCTGTACTATGAGTGCAAAATTTAAGAATGAAAAAATAGTGAGAGTTCGTAAAATAAAGTTCTAAAGTGCAAACAAGTAAGTAATAAACAAATAAATAAGTGCTAAATAAAGTTAGCAGCATTCGTTCAACAAAAATATCTCAAGGCTTTCAGGTGTATCATCTGTTAAAAACCAGAAGTACTCAGGGTGTACTGCCGGTCTATTCCACACAGGAGTCAACATTTATCAGCCCACAGTTTGTTGGATGATGCCTCTGAATAATGACATGTGGAGGAATGGCAAATCGCAACACAATGTCAATCTCTAAACCCATCAAAAGGGCTTCAGATGGGAGAGCTGGAGGGGGGCAGAGGATGCTGTATAATTTCTACATCATGTAGTGTCTGTATATCCTCAATAATTAACCTCAGACTATTGGAAAAGGTTGGCACCATGACTGGTTCAAATAATCGCACACTGCTTGTGCGCAACACTAAGTTCTATTCAACATATGCTAACTCGTGACTGAAAAACAGATCCCTGCGAATAACAAAGGATACAGAAAAGTATATTGTACAGTAAGGACACATTTTTTTAATATTTCCGAATCCTTTATTTTCATGTTATATAAAATAGAGTTTGTAGGAAGAATATTATGCAAACTTGTTATCTGGAAAGCAATCAATGTATTCTAACAAGTTGAGCGGTGCGTTAAGAGATAAATGTTTTTCAAGTCTTCACTGTTTATTTCTTGTTGACTTAATATATTTTGAGAAGTCGGTGGAACAAATTTATGTTTAACCTTTTTTCTCCTAAATATTTTTCGTGATTTTGCTTGAAAATTCAAGAGCTAATCAATAATTTTGAAACCATAAAACCCTGCCCACTAAACCAGAACACCACGTGACCAAATTACCCAGAATGCCACTCTTCCCGCTAGTAGACATTTGGGAAAGATGGATGTTATTATGACCTTGCTCAATTATTCTGTCCTTTTTACGTCATTGTTGCATTTTGCAGAATCTCTGATAACTTCATACCTTAACAGTAGGGAGGCAGCGTGGCCAAGCGCTGTAAAGCGCTGGCTCGAGTCCTCTGCCCGTCGGTGACACTGATGTAAATAGCCTTCTGGCCAGTCTCCCTGCCAGTTGGAGATTTTAACCCTGTTAATTTCAATTTCTTATGATTTGACCATTTATGAGGGACACATGGAAGGGTACTTAGTGTATGTCACCCTCAATAAATAAGGTGCAGTCAAACTCAGGTAGGGAGAAAATTTCACTCTGGTGCGAAGAACTGTGCTGGGGTACAGCTTTTCTGCTATTCAGTCATTCAAGTTAGCTCTTTCAACAGAACTACAGAGGCTCGTTTGACAGAGAGTTGAAATTTTGCATTTGCTGGAGTCTAAGCAGGCCGTTTTCTTTGAAGTGGTAAATCTGGTGACCATTTTTTTCCCGTCATACCATTCCTGTCTGAGAATTCTGCTTATGCTTTAAACTCTATTTTTCTTCTTTTAAGATAAAATTTAGGGAGATTGCTGTGTGAATTTTTGAGGCTATCCCACAATATCTTTATCATTTATTTCAATTTCTGGTTCTGACCAGAAGAAGTATGTGGCCCATATTTTGGGCTGCTTTCTAGTTTTGAACTGGTTTTTCTGTCTGACTTGAATGTGAGATTAGTTGGCTATTTGGCATGTTTATGGAGTTTAGGAATTATATTGCCACTGGCGACGTATATGGCTGAATGTACAAAAGTTCATAAAATCGAAGCAAAATTCTTCTAAACTACACCTTCACAAGTCATGCAAGTATTTGGCAAGAACTCTGGACTTCTTTAAGGAACCTATGTGGGTAAGTAATATATTTGTTGCTAAAGGAACTAAAGGGTTAATGATTTGACGATAAATCTTTTGTGTGGTTAATGAGGGTTGGTCTTTAGACCATTAGGCTTACTCTGATTACTTGTTTTGGGGCATTCCTGTTTATTTCCACCTTAGACGTGCATCCCCTTGGGAATTGACGTCACTGACAACTTTGTTTAACACGGTTTAAAACAAGTTTAACTGTTTTTCCTGGAAGGATGTTATTCCTATTTATTTTCACATCAGACGTGCATCCCCTTGGGAATTGACGTCATTGAGAACATTGCTTAATACGGTTTAAAACACGTTTAACTTGTTCTACTGAAAAAATGTTTTTTTTTTTATAAATAGAAAGCAAATCACGCATCACTTCTGCCACGGAGACTAGTTATAATAATTTTTAATAGACGTTGTGTTCTTCTATCCGTTTTACCAAAGTTAACGGCAAGTAGCATCGCTATTTTGGTGCCATAATCTATAGAAAAACTGCAAAGTTTGCATGAAAGATTTTGGAATGGAGGTTTTACTCACATTTGTCCTAGCTTGAACTAAGGTAAGTCACAATCATTCAAGGTAAACTTCTAGAAGTACACGTGATGTTCTGGATGCATAAAAACTGCAAGAAAATATATTCAATTCTTTTTGAAAAGCAAACACGCTATTAACCAGTGTAGAGGAGTCAGCCATATTTTAGCAAACTATGTGATGTAATTTTACGGTGCTCCATCCCAGGATAACTTCATTAAAAAAAGTTACTTTATACACGATGTTTAGATCAGCTGAGATGGTGGGGTCGTGTATTCAAATAACTAAAATAATAATCAAATTGAAATTAACAGGGTTAAAATCCCCAACTGGCAGCAGGCGCTCCAGCTGACTATTTACAAACGTGGCCCCTGAGCTGGGCTTGAACTCGGGATCTCCGGGCACAAGCACAGGGCAGAGTGGAGACTGGGCTCGAACTTGGGATCCCAGGCACAAGCACCAACTCACTAGGCCACGCTGCCTCCACATTACAAAGTGCCTGCTATTTCAACCAGAATTTTGACTGCATGACTGACGATGCGACTGTTCACTTCTTGAAAATAATTACATGCTATGCACAACGAATTTCTGCAGTGAATATAATGTTGCTAAAACTACACACGTTTTATATCTGCTTATAATAATAATTTCCAGTTCGAGTTTAGCAGAGACTCACAAGAAAAATTGTAAAAGTTGTTGAACGTAATAAATACGTTCGTACTGTTCATTATTAGTAAACGCAATTATTATGTATGGTCTTGGGAATCGAGTACAAATTGCAGTTAGCTCTTTAATAGCAGATTATGCTTTAGTGAGTAGTTATGATATAGTATATCACCAGACAAACGGAAGCCAACGAAACGGTTTTGTAATGTAACGGAATATTATGCAAACAGTTCTTCATTTCATTTTGTTTCTTAAGCTGACGTAATGTATGAGGAGTTCAATATCATAACAGTGCTTTGTTATAAGCTTTCTGCAGACTGAAAATATTCTTATCTATGAACGAGTTGCAAAATCTACAGTGTTGTTTAAAAAGTATGTTGAAGACTGGGTATAATGAAAACCAAATACTGACGTTATTATTGTAATTCGTTCCTTGGAAACACATTGTAAGTAAAAAGAATATACAAACTTATTTAACATCGGAAATGACAAAAACACAAGATCTATAGCAACAGTACATAGCAGATCAGAGCCGATCGATAGGCATTCCGTTTGTTGCTGTTTTCCAGCAACATCAATACTTGTTATGTTTGCTTCAAAGTTTGTTTCCTTTGTGATGGGATTGCGCTGATAATTCCATAGTAATTCGTAAAACAGTATTTTTTTCTGGATTAATTAAAATGAGAGGGAGTTGTTATTTTCGTTTATTTTTACTTGATTATTGAACTGTTGAAACTGCTCTGCACACTGTGGTTGGAAACTAACATCAATGCTGTCTGGTCGTTCACTGAACCTACAATTTAAACCATCACCTTTGGCAGAGACAGAAGAAAGAAGTCTTCTGTATTTAGTTCTAAATCCAAAACTCGTCGATTTTAGAATTCTGAAGAGCCTACGTAGGAGGAATTAATTAAAGTATTGTATTGTGTTGTGTTGTATTGTATTGTAATTTGTCACAGTAATAGCTGCAGAATCACTGAACGGAGAACTGTTGGGTTTACGTTATCAAATTTCGATTCAAATCGGTTTTGTTACAATCCAACTGTTGAACAATATCCACATTGATGACCATGCATTACAATTATGACCATTTTCCTTTCATAATAACAGATATTATAACGAAAGAATTTAAGGTGCTGGCAGGTCTCGTACAAGAAACAGTCAGCCTTTTTTACGCATTATTTACACATATGCATCGTGGTTTCCCTACACTACTCTCGTGTTCTCCAAACTTCCCAAATGTTTACATTAGGCTATATATATGTTCTTAAGTTTTAACTCTCAGTGAGTTATGTCTTGTTATGTGTATCTGAAAATATATGTTGAATTTGTACAATATAATATAGATAAATAATTATCATTAAATTATTGTGTATTGCGAATTAATTCACATCCTAAGAGATAATAATGTATAAATAATCTCGTGATTGACAAATCAGATCTTTACCAATGCTACACTCAGATTAACGAAAGCAATTTGCCAAGCAATAAGAGTTCAGAAATTGAAAGTTTGATTGGCTGAAAGTTTATGCGAGTTCGATTATGTATGTGAGTTCGATTATGTTTGATCACCAAACTAATTAATCACAATCCATGGATCAAGTTCGATTGAGTGTGATTGAAATTGCATTCGACTTCGTTCGATTGAGTACGCTGGTTTACAAGTGTGATAGCATTCTTCGTATTCAAAAGTTTGGATTGTTGGGGCCGCCATCTTGAGTAATTATTAGTGCATGATTTTGTATCTACTGCAAGTGCAACATAACAAGCAGGAAAGCAGTGCGGCAAATTAGAAACGATGAACCAAAAGCATCATGTCACTGTTTTGTATTAATTTTACAGTGTATTCCACCCCGCCGCCACCACGACCACAGAAAATTGAAATCCTTTTAATTTTAAATTTTGTTGCTGTAAATCTTTTTGACATAATACTGTCGATGTAGTAGAAGAAACTAAAATCTGTATACTTTATTTTTTATAGATTTTCAGTTCACTGATTTAGAATCAAATTTGGTTTTCCATACTAAATTTCTCTTGATTGAATAACTGATACAAAATACCTATATACCAACATTTCCACAACGTTTTGGACTTTGTTTGATGTACCGTTGGTGGTCATTTTCCCCACTTTTTGATCAAGAATGAGCCATTGTCATCACGTAAATTAGTTAATTATGTAACTGTGTTAGCGAGTTGCTTATATATAATTATTATTGATTAATTGCTATCATCAGTTTCCCATTTCGTCCCCATTGGCCTTCAATTGGTAAACCCCCTCTTCAAGATGGAAAGGGTGAAAAAACAGCAAAAGATGGAGGGTTAATAGATGTTATAACAAACAGTTGTTTGAGACTTGTTTAATCGAGTTCCATATATTCATTTTCATTGACAGATGAGACGCATGGAGAAAAAAATTAATAAGTTGGCCTTTAAAGCAGAAGAACGAAGACAAGAAATAGTCATCACACATGCGCACCAGCAACAAGGGAAAAAAATTTAGCAGTTGGTATGGATGACATGTACTGTCACTTGTGGAAAGAAACTGTGTACAGTGTCCCTTGCAAGTCTTTTCAGTCTTGTTTTTCAAGTTTCTTCTAGCCAGCAAGTGGCCCTCATTCGGAAAATGACTGAATGAGAGACTGGGACAGTTTTGCTCTGTTTAATCACACAAAACATAGTAAGTGACCCGCTGCCTTTCGTTGTGTACAACCAGAACATATCAGCACAATATTCTTTATAAACTAAATCTACCCCTTCTCCAGCATGTTCCTTGAAAGTACAGACAAATTCACACTGGTATGGGTTGAAAAACAGTAAAATATAACTTGCAGTAGGCATGGTGAAGAATGTTACAAAAGGTACTATTAAAAGCTGCTTTTACAATTTTAATGTATGCTATCTTAATGTGTGAAAAGCTCACATCACTCATCTCCTGACCTCAATCTCACATTAACCCTAGAATGCTTTTTTAAGATTAACATTTAGCATATGAATTTTAGCAAATTTTTTCATGGCATGAAGCACGTTCCGAGTAGTGCACACCATTTGCAGTTGAAGTTTAGCACACTCGTTAGCGCTCATCTGCAGCATGGATTAAATCCCAACCTGTCAGGGGAATAGTAAGGCGGTATTGGCAGGTTACCACAAAAAACAAATGAAGTCTAGAGGGGCAATTATTTTTAAATTTGTTTCAGTTTGTGTTGAGCAACTGAACATGGAACAATTCGACTCTGCCGACTATAGTGACTAAATTTGGTGAGAAATGTTCAAGGAATTATCGCTTAGTAGGGAAATAACAAACAAGGTGTTGTTTTTTGGAAAATCATGCATGGACATTGAAATCAACAATACAATACAACTCAGTAAAGCCGATTGTCAGTTTGGCAGCATTTGGCCAACATCATCGACATCGTTGTCAATGACAAACCAAATGTATCTACCACGCACATGTCCTGCTTCTGGATAGTTGTGCTCATCTGGGTTGAGTCTATTCACTTCTACAAGTGGATCTTGTGTTGTGAAACTGGCCGGCTAGCCAGTTTACCTGCCACCATACCGTGAAGAAGCACAATCTCATTTACTCCGTGAGGAAAAGAAACCATTTTAAAAAAGTTCTTCCAACTTTGGTTCATGAATGCGTTATGTAGTGCAAGCTGGGTACAGGTATGTGAGTCCAAACGAGGGTTTCTAGAAACATTAAAAGTCAACGTTGCCTAGTTACTTGGCTTCTCTTCTTGTGCTCGGTCTGTGCTGCATCTGGGTGACGTCACAGGGAGTGCGACGTCAGAGGGGGTGCAACAGTAAGAGGCCCAGCCAAAAATGAATGGAATGCGAGACAAATGTGACACAATGGACTAAAGCAATTAGAGTATAGTTCACGCCCCTACAGTTGTAGCTAGATGTTTGTTTGGCTAGTTTTGCTTCGCACGAGGTGAGCAAATTATTCCATTCACAAAGCATTCGATTTGCCTACTTGTTTTCAGAATTTACTGCTATTATTTTTATACTGACCGTTTTATAATATCCTAGAGTTTTTAGATCAACAATGGCAAATGAAAAAAAAGTGCTTGTTTGAGGTTCAGATGGGAGTCGGAGTTGGGTGAGACCTTTTATCATTTTGGACTACAAAAACTGATATTTTAATACAAGCAATCTTGAGTGGATAAAATCAATAGGTTAGTTGACCAGGGGAACATGCATTCTCAGTAGTAGTTAAAATAAGAGTTCTGAGCCAGGCGGCACGGGCGGCACCCTCCCCTATGATGACGTAATCATTCTATCTTAATTATGGTGGTACGCCCTTCGGAACTCGTATGACATCATAGATCTATTTTTAGTTCAAACTGGATAAACATGATTACGAACTTGTTCCACCCATTTGTTTAGGAACCAACTGTTTATGATTATATAGTATATAATTATAGTATAAATATATTTATAGTATAAATATCCATTCAGACCAAGCGATGTCAATATTATCTATACTGACCGCTTCATCGAACAATGTAGATTTGTGTATGTCGTTTCAAAGCTCATCAAAGTCAAGTTTGAAGTTATAGGTGTAGCGGGGAGGAGCTTTGAAGTGACGAAGACAGTAGAATAAACAGTCTATTGTCTTTAAGGAGCTGCCTGGCCTCGACCATCTCCATTTGTCGAGAAACGAGTCCATTTTGCTGTTGATGAAGTTGAAGCTGAAGAAAGACACCAACCAATTGAGCAAGAACTGTTCAAGTGTTATGCAAAGGCTGTCAAGAGATCCCTCTGTGCGGTTGTGCAAGAAGAGTGCTACGGTTGTCAGGTGAATCACCCAATTCAAAAGCACCACAACGTTTGCCTTTTTATGACATTCAGTCAACAAGTGGATTGTTTCCTGCAACAGGCCCTGGACAGAGTTGATGAAGTTCAAATCACAACAGACTGGATAAATGCTTTGGAAAAACTCTATCCAAGACTCAACGCGCTGGGACTGATCAAGTACAATTGCCGATGGGAATCTGAAAAATTGAGAAGTGCAAAAGGACTCAGGCAACTTAACTCACTTTGCGTAAACTAGATACAAACAATGAAGACAAAGGAAACTGTTCTTAATGATAACGTAACTAAATAACACATGAACAGTATACAGGTGTTACTCTGTGGCTATATATTTTTGCATTTATAAGGCATTTGAGCAATCGCTTTGAATCGCTTTCTGACCGACGCACTTTGGCCAAAGGGCTGCATTCAAAGTCAAAGTCGCTTTATTCATATAGCTGAACCATAAAGGTTTCTTTTTCTCATTTCTCCTTTTCACATCTGACGAGCTAGGGTCAAGACTTGCATTTTATCTCTTGGTTTTTTTAACAACACTGAATAGTGACTGTTCAAATGCATGGTGCGACTGATTTTACCTTGATGGAACAAATTCTGCAACAGAAACACCACACTCTGATTCTGATGATGAAAACCCTTTGTGAAAAAATTAAGGGATGGTTTGTCATTTAAAGTCTCCGCCATTTGATCATGCACTATGATCATGTTGTTGACAATTGGACCAAAAAACCATTCTTGTTCGAGATTATCTGGGATGCCTTTCACAAACTCAATACCAGATATGTTGTAACTTCGCATAAGCAGGTTGCCATTGAGAGTAGCACCAAACGATACGCTGAGGGTGTGGACTGACAATCTTACTTGCGTGTTCCAGTAGATTTTGCACCCATACAGTCTTGCCCGATCGCGTCATTCCGATCACCATGGCAGTAAAAGGATGCATCAACTGAAACTGTTTGCAGTTGTCAGTTTCATTGCCAGCTGCCTGCGAGTTCACTGTTTCTGATGTCTTCATTAATCATACATTAGGAATACTGTGTTTTTTGTTTTGTTTTTTATTTACTTATTTTATTACCTTTACAATTGTTATAAAGATGTTACAATTAAGGTTACAACCAGCAGATTTGCATGTTACAGTATTAGAATATGTATTCTCCCTCAGTCACAAAACTATTTTTTTAGGAAGCCCCATTTAGAATTAAACTTTTCGTAAGTGTTGTTTTTGACAGCAACGTAATGTTGTCCAAACGGTAAAAATTGTGGAGCGATGTTTTTTTTGCGAGAACTCCATATATTATATTTTCCTAGGACTAATAAATAATTGAGTAGTAACGTACAAGTTTCGAGTATCCCCACTATGACATCCTTAATGGAGAGATTTATTCTACGACTTGATACTGAAAACCAAAACTCTTCAAATTGTGTCCAGTATTATTTAGAGTGCTCACATGAATAAAGTAGATGGTCATGAGTTTCAGGAGACGCATTACAAAAAGTGCGGAGATCACAAGGGATATATCCAATTTTGGCGAGACGAGAGTTTGTGAAAGTTATGTCATTTAGTATCTTAAATTGGAAACTTTTAGGAAATAGTTCCGAAGCATTTTTATTGGCAAGTGGGAAGGCTTCTTGGCTGTGTTTACTATCCAAATTAAAATTCGACTTTAATTTTTCAAAGTCCCTTGATGTTTTTATTTTTGATTGAATAAGTAGACCGTAAAGCAGTTTGCTCTTGCAATATTCCATGTCATATTTATTATCACCAATATAAAAACTGAACGACAATTCGGAGCTCGTATTGTGTTCCATTTCTTTGAATTCAGAAGGAACCGCGCTGCGCAGACATATCCATTGAAGAATATTTATATGTTTTAAACCATTGTCTTTTGCATATTCGAATGAGTCCGTGACATTCATATCAAAATATAAATCAGAAGTGTGTATCACTCCTGCATTTACATAGTTTGGATAGTGTATTGATTTACCTGCAATTTTGATATGTTTATTATTCCACAAAATATTTTTTCCTTTTAGTTCTGAAGCATGTTTCTCTCGAAATTCTGACCATCACAAGAGTAGCTGTCTATAAGACTGAGATTCGATTTTAAAATCGTTAATGTTGTAATTGCAGTTAAGAAAGAGTGTACCGCCGTAGTTTTTTAGTAGGTATTGAAAATAATCTTTCCATAGAGCAGAATTCTCACTCAAGTATCTTCCAATCCATGCTAATCTAAGCGATTTTATTGATGTCTCAATATCAGTCAGATTTAGTCATCCGAATTCAATTTAATTTATAGTAGCTCTTCTTGCTACTTTGTCTTGGCCGTTCCATAGAAATCTGTAGCTCATTTCTTTCAGTTTAGTCACAAATTCAGCTGGGGTACAAATGACCGATGCTACGTATGTAAATTTAGGAATTAATAAACTCTTAATTATTGTTATTTTTCCATGTGGGGACAGCCCTCACCATTTCCATATTTGAAGTTCTTGAATAGGTTTTAATTTCTCAAGGAAATTTTTCTGTATTATTTCGTCTTCATTGTAAGAAAAGTAAATTCCCAAGGCTTTTACATTTTTACGCCATTTTAAACCTAGTGGGGATGAGGCATTGTTACAAGACGACCCAATCCACATTGATTCAGTTTTTGTGTAATTTACTTTCAGACCAGAGCACATTTCAAATTGGTTTGGTAGTTGAAAGAGAACTTCGGCAGTTCTGATGTCGCTTAAGGTTGCTCTTAGGTCATCTGCATATTGAACAATTTTAGATTCTTTATTTCCAATGCTAATAACACGAATATTATCAAATTTACGAATAGCAATTGCTAACAGTTCAGTGGCGATAATAAATAGATATGGCGATAGGGGGTCTCCTTGACTTACTCCCCTGTTATATTGTAGTATTGTGAACATATGTCATTGTTTATATTGCAACTATTTATGTTTCTATAAAAAGTTTCAATCCAACGAATCAGACTTGGACCAAAGCCAAATATGTTTAAGGATTTGAACAGAAAGTTCCATCTAGGCTATCAAAGGCTTTTTGGAAATCGATAAATAAAAGAATTCCTGCAGTGTTCGTGTTTCTGGTATGGTTCATAATGGCTATTATTGATTTAACTGCCTCCGATATATCGGCCCTTTACATAGCCAGTTTGATTCATTACAGTGAATAATTTCAGCAAGTACTTTAATAATTCGCGTTGTGATTACTTTAGATGCGATCTTAGCATCGACATTGATTAATGAGATTGGTGTCCAGTTTTCTAAAAACGTCCTGCCTTTATCTTTTTTTCAATAAGAGCAATAACTGCTTGTTTTAGTGAATTAGACATTTCTTTCGCATTGTATGCTTCATTAAAAGATTCAACCAGCACTTTACGTATGATTAGCCAAAATATTTTATAGAACTCTATTGTAATACCATCATTACCCAGTCTTATCCGTAGCAAAGAATTGTAGTATATTTTCACATTCCTGTGTTTTATCTCGCCCTCCATAAGCGTTTTCATAATCTAAAAAGGGTCAGTTGTGATAACACCTCTGACGTAGTTTTCTGATGTGTTTTTTACGTGGTTTTGTTTTTCTAGGTTCAAGAAGTACTTGCTATGTTTTCTCCATGTTCATGCCACCTAGCTTTTGCTCGAATGATGATTCCATTGACCTTTTCATCATAAAAGGATTCCATCTTTTCCATGGCCATTCTTGTTTTTCTTGAAAGTCTTTTAGCAGCTGTTCGTATTTTCTGTTAATCGGTCATCCTTCTCTCGTTTTGATTTAGCCGGTTCTTTAGAGAAATGGATAGAGGATTTTCTTATATTTGATCCAATCCCATTTAGATATTTTGTCTAATAATTCTTTCCCGTCTTAAATCCACATTGGTATTTCATTTTTTATCATATTGATATAATTCTCATTGGCCAGGAGTGAAGGGAATACTGTTAATGTTTAGCTCTGATATGCCGTTTCAAGTTATCAGTTCTTGAAAATTCATTTTCACAATGAAGACACAAAAGCGCCATGCTCTCTGTTACGAAGCTAGAATATACTAAAGTAAAGCAAAACAAGGAACAGCTCTTTATACATTTTTATGCCTTCTCCACAATCTCTCCTCCTTCTCCCATACAATCCCTCTTTCTCCCCCTCCTCCTCCACAATCCGTCCTCCTCCACAATTCCATCTTCACAATCCCTCCTCCACAATCCCTCCTCCACAATCCCTCGTCCTCCTCAACAATCCCTCCTCCTCCACAATCCCTCGTCCTCCACAATCCCTCCTCCTCCACAATCCCTCGTCCTCCTCCACAATCCCTCCTCCTCCACAATCCCTCCTCCTCCACAATCCCTCGTCCTCCTCAACACTCCCTCCTCCTCCACAATCCCTTCTCCACAGTACCTCCTCCTTTACAAGCCATCCTCCACAATCCCTC
>JANVCK010001574.1:0-13872 GCA_026546655.1 Epizoanthus illoricatus | reverse complement strand
TTTGAAGGCATAAGTTCAAAACTTGTATTTTCTCAAAATCTCAATTTTTGGGGATCAAGCGACAGCATATGGAGAAAAACTTGTCCCTACCCCCAGGGTCACTCTAATCCCCAAGCCAACTTTACCTAGCGTTTACATGGAGAATAGGTTACTTCGGGTAGGGTTTACGCAAATTATTATTAGCTACAAAATTTATATAATGATTAGTGATAATGCAAATCGCACATGACAGATTGGTGTGTGTTCAATGTTGAATGAATTTTGTTTGGGCAAAATGTAAAGCCCAATCTCACAATCAAAGTTTTATCTGAATGACTTACTCAGTTTAACTTAAAGTTTTCTTAAAAAACTGCCAAAGAAACAACTGGAAATGATTATTTAATTAAATATGCATTTTAGAATGAAATTACTACATAAATGATTAATTTTATGCAAACTCCCAAAGTGTCAGTTATATGGAGAAAAGTTGTGACCCTGGGGGTTGGGACAACTTCATACACATATGTGTTCAAGATTTACAGTATTACAAACTGCAGGGATAAAAACAAAAATCAATAGCTGTTTAAAAACAAAATTTAAATATAGTATTCTATATTGTTTTCTATAAAAAGGCCTGTTTTTTTATTTCACTTTCATTTTGCGTGAAAGAGGGTCAATCGGATCCCTGCTTCGAAAAAGCAACTTGGTGCGGCCTTATTCGAGAAAATACGGTACTAAAGCAACTCCAGCAGCATATCACTATCCATCTATGGATACTGCTAGTTATACTTGTCTAATATTTATAAATACAGGTGATGAATTTTCTAGTATAAACATTGCAGTCACACAAACTCTTGTTTCTATTAAAATCTGATGCATTATCCAATCCATTAACAGTTTGCGTGGTCACATTAGTTTCAAAACGTTTTCTTGCAATGAAGCCAACCATTAATACACTTGCTCTGTGTTTGCAAAAATTGCCAAGTATCAGAGAAACAATTGAGATATCATATAATTTCCCACCACTACAGCCTTCATTTAGTTTTATAAAAATAATCTTCAGTTTTTCAAAACAACTAAATAAATGGAGTAGCTACATGTATGTATCCACATGAAAAGTTACAATCACAAGCATCACAGTTGATGGGAATGAAGAAAGGTAAATTTTGGCTAGTCTGAGCAAGAGATAATTGTTTCCAGGATATTATTTTATAGTTTACATGTTCTGAGCTCCAAGCTCCACGATGGCTGGCTGGCTGGCAAACTCGTCAAACATCAAACACCGGGTTCTAAACTGAGTTTTTCCCATGGATTTTACTTCAACAACTAACTTTTCATCTTACTTCTTAATTATATCTACATATACATCTTTTCTGTTTGTTTGTTTGTTTGTTTTAACATGTTCCAATCTTTGCAGAAACGATTGATATTAAAACTTTCTTATGCAATATTATTAAAATTTAACATGGCATGTCACAGAATAAAAACTTGTGTTTGAAGTTTCGTGCTTTGGTAAGCCTATTCATTTCGAAACAGTGTGACGTGGCAACGAATTTGTCTGCATGCCAAGAACATCCTACAAAATTAATTTTTTGTGTACGTGATTCAGAAATGTACTACTGCTTCTTCAGTTTATAGAAAGGCAAAACCTCAAAAATGCATTTAATTTTTGCTTGAAAAAAGGGATTGGAGTTGATTAAAATATGGTTTATAATAATTGCAAATGTCACAAGCAAAATATACATCAAGGGCGTGTGATTCACTCCTGATTCTTGATTATTTATTAACAAAGTTTTTCACTTTAATATACCAGTACACTAGATGCTATTCAAATGAAACATGGTTCAAAGTACAGTCAAACTTCTATAAAATATACTCATCCACCTTCAGGGAGTGGGCAATGGCTACTTAAAGGGGAACTGAACCCAAAAATAGATTCATTCTTAACAAAAATTCTTTTAGTTCATAAAACAATGTTTAAAAGTTGTTTTTTGCTTAAATATTCACCGAGCAATAAAGCTTTGAAGTGTGAATTCCACACCTTTTAGTGGCAGTGATTGTCGATGCATATGTCTTGGTCAATGGTGATTACTCCAAAATTGTGACATACGTCAGAGGAATGTCAGTGTTGCTGAGCATGTTCCTTGAAACATTCAAAACATTGAACCTTTCAGTTTTAAATGGATATTATGAAGGTGAAAAACCTGATTAGAACAGTGAATAATCCATGATACTGCCATCTGCAGATGAAAATTTGTTCCCCATGCAAGATGTCATAAACTTGAATGGAAGTCTGCTGACTCTTCATTTCTGAGCCGCCAGACAAAGCAGTAAGTTACGCTTTTCGAAGCCCTATAAATTCCAAATTTTACACATCAAGAGAAAACAACTTTGAAAAATTAGGGCCATTTATATGAGAGAAATAAGACACAGTTTACATTGGACGCAGCTTACATAAGGCGTGAAGCACTTGTATAAATGCAGGTACAAAAATTCAGTCACGTCTTGTAACACAAGCCACGTCTAATACAAGACGTGACTTATCCTTAGCCTGGAAGCAAGCTCTCTAGCGAAAGGGAGGGGGGAAGAGGGGGGGGAGGGAGAGAGAGAGAGAAGGAGAGCTTGCAATGATCTCTCACAAGTTCAAATTCCACCCCTGCAGCTTCCCGCTGGCCGAGCTGTCAAAATTAATACATGTAATCAGTGCTAACTGGAAACAAGGAGAAATGTACACAAACTCATTCACTCAGTTGAAGTAAGTTCAGGTTCAAATCTAATTCCATCTCTTACAGAATGGAGCTTGATGTATCAAAGTTGTGCTAAAGAGCAAAGTACATCCCAAAACTAGCAGCAGAGTGATACGGAACACAGACGCAGCCAAAAGCAAAGATAAATAGTAATTCATTTCTGTATTTCAATGGCAATAAAGTAAGCATTTCAAGTGCAAAAATGTAGACCCAGAGCACAAAAACAAGAGACAAATACTGAAACAGTGCTTATGATACATAGTAATTACATTTATTACACAACTGACTCAGTAGAGTCCAAATAACAGCCAGAGAGGGACTGAGACGAGTACAAATATCCTGCGATATTTGTACTGGAGGTTAGTTATTTGTATTGTAGGAAGTAAAGTAGCAAACCAGTTTAGGGGATTTTGAGGTTACTATAGCAACAAATATTTGTAAATTACTTGAGAAAAAGTCCGAGAGATTCGTAGATTTTCGGAAAAGTTCAGAAATGATCGGAAAATGTTCAGAAAACATTCGGAAACAATTCTGAAAATCTCCAGACATGTTCAGAAATCTTCAGAAAATTTTCAGAAAAGTTTGGAAAATAATCGAAAACATTCGAACATCTTTGAAAATATTAGGGAGTTCTTTTAAAGGGTTAACATAATTGTAAAATGGTCCGGAAAGTAGTTGGAAATCTTTAGAAATGTTCAGAAAGTGTTCTGAAAATCTTTGGAAGAGTTCGAAGATCTCTGGAAATATTTGAAAGTTCAGAATACCTTGAATGCAGTTGTATAATAAATCTCTTATTGAACAGTATAGTGTGTAGTATGGCTGAGTATTTTTACAGTATCCAGCCATACTACACACTACACTGTTCAGTAAGATATATGTATTTGTTCATTTTGTTTGGCATTTTAACTTTTTCCTGACCACATTTCCACTGTATGACATCCGTGACAACTGAGCCACCAAATTCCCATATAGTGCAGAGTCAGTCTTTCAAAACATCAAGAAGGCGTTTGTCGAGTATTTCTCAGCTGAGTCAAACAAATGCTTAAACTTGGTCAATTTTAACTCTTCGTCTGACGTATTGGTCACTGATCCCCAAACTTCTTGCTCAGGACTTCAATCTGGTCATCGACAGTACAGAATACTTTGCAGTGGGCAAACAACCAACACTGCCTCAATGATGTTGATTCCTTTCATTTGCAGCCACTACAACAAAATGTTGAAATAAAATTTTGGCATAGCCAAAACAGTGAAGACATCACTGCCTGCAAAGTAAAGTTTCGAACGCTTGATGTTGTTCGGATCATATTTCCAATGGCAACTTCAGATATTTGAAGAAATCCTTCACAAATGCAATGATCTCCGCATGACCCACGTGAACATTGATGATGTCATGGTTCTCGACCAATCAGCACTTTGCATCAACTTTTTGATGCAGATATTCAAACTCATGAGAGATCGTTGCAAGCTCTCCTTGGACTCTCTCTCTCTCCCTTCTCCCCCCCCCCCTTTTCATCAGAGAGCTTGCTCGCAGGCTAGCTTATCCTGGACTAGGGTTTTAAGCTGTTCTTATCTAAGACACGCCTTATGCTGGATGTGAAACTACTCGTATAAATGGACCCAAACCTTGTTCGTGTCTTATTCAAGACGTGAACACCCACTGTGCATACATGTGTACGTTTTGTTTTTGTTGTCCAGTCCCCATAGCTCTCACTTGGACGAACTGAAAATGGCGGCAACAGATCAATACTGTTCTCCTCTGAATCTTTCTAGCAAGGGAAAAAGGAATGTATGGACAAGGGCTGAGGAAAAGGCATTTTTCTTCATGTTTGCAACAAGATTTCTATTGCTGAGCAGCTCACTTTGGCCGGTGTAGCATAATGGAGTTGCCTGTTGTGTATCCCTGTGTATCTTTGATTATGTTTATAAGTTCTGTCCTGCTAAAAAGTCATGAATTTAAGCTTTGTTTTTTCCACAAGTTAAAAAGTAAATACAATACATCATTTCTGGACCTAGCTGGACACCAACTTAGACGCAAATCACTTTATACGAGCAGTTCTGGTCTTTCCTAAGCTGCACTCATATAAATGGTTCAGATCGTCTCTTATGTAAGGTGCGCCAAACGTAAGCCATCTCTTATTTCTCTCATATAAATGGCCCTATTGTTTTACAAACCAAATGGATTTTATTAAAGATGAGATGATTTTTGAGTTCAGTTTCCCTTTAATAGATGATGGCTGTCTCAGGATGATGGATCAGTCAGTCAGGGAAAAAATTTTTAAGAAAAAAAGAAAAAAGCAATGACAAAGAAAAGCAACCCAAGAACAAAGTTAAGGGTCCACCAGATTCTGATTTATTCGCAGTACATGACACTTCAATAATCTTGTTCCTAGATTCCTCGAGGAGGGACGGGAGAAGAGAAGGAGAGAGGAATCTGGCAAAATCAAATCTGTGACATCTGTGATTGGTTGAATTTCACTTCCGGAATCAGGGCGCCTCAGCCGTTGACAAAAAGAAAACAAAATTTTGGCAAAATCAGAGAAGCAAAACGGGGATTCCTGATTTTCTCCGACACGGTAGCAGGTGAACTGTTTTAAAATCCCTCAGCCCTATGTTTAAGAAATGAAACAGTAATGGTTACAGAAGATGACGGGTTTCCTGATGTAATTTGTACAAACTGTTACAACCAAATGATTTCCAAACCAGATGCAAGTAAGCTCAAAACTTGCTTTCTGATTCAAAAGAAAATGCTTCTTCTAAAGCCTTTACTGGCAAGTGATATTTCGCTTCTCCTAATATATCAACAACTAATCAAATGAAATGAAAATCCTGCAAAGTCAAAGCAACTGACGACTGTACAAGCAGCAGAAAATCTAGCGAATAAATCACTCGCCTTCTCGACACGCTAGGCACGCTACAGCAGAACAAGCACGGCAAACAGTACACTGTCACTGTTGTGGTGTTTTGTGCATGTTAAGATATAAAATTTCAATCCTAAGAGGGCGTTTACTAGTCAAAACTGAAATTTATTAAATCTTCAATAAATCAGCTGTTTTTATAAAAAATAGTGTTAGTTGCACTGTATAAATTCACTCACCACTTTTGATAGTCACTGGAGGTTAACATGATCCTAAGTCAAATACAAGTATAAATATACAGCATGGTCTGAGTTTAGTAAACTGGAAAATAGGGTAAATTCTTGCATCCACTCTTGTTCTCAGCCAACAATCGCCAGCATAATTCAAGTACAAGTATCATCTGATTGCCCATTGATTTGTCCATTGAATTTGAAGTGCTCAGCAACATACGCATCTCTCTTCTCCTCCATGGCAAATTTCAGCGCTTCCAGTTGCTTTTCCGTGAAGTTTCAATGTCTATTCCCCTCACCTCATAAGCAAGTGTTTCACAGCATTAATAAAACTCATATTTCTGCTTGTAAATGTAAATTTGCAATCGGAATAAACCCACGCCAAGAAAAGAAAATACTTGAGGAAATTGTTTTTACACGAGCATGTGCAGTTGGTACGTGACCATCAATCATTGGTTCCGGTCATGTGACAAAATCGACTTTAGCCAGATTCCTCTCTCCCTCTCTCCTCCCCACCCCTCCCCCATCGAGGAATCTGGGAACGAGCTTAACACTTCAATTGTTTGCATATTATTCTTATAAATGAGCGGAATTTAAATTACTGTACTTGAGTTATATATCAGTTTCAAAAGAAAATTTTGCATTACTGTTTAAATTATAATTGTGTAAAAATTCTATGATACTAACTCACATTTGTATGAATATCATTTCAAAGTCACTGTTTGCTTCAATCAGTTTAAAAGAATACATCATATTTCTGATTAAGTTGTTATAAATACAGTGTACAAAAACAAACATATTATGGTATTGATTAATTGGATACTGATATATGGAACATGCAACAAGTTCTACTGTATACTGCTGTAGACAAAGTACCGTCGTCTTCTTTTTTCTAAGATGCTGGGTTGATCAGTTGACCAATGGGAAACAAAATATTTTATGGGTATGACCCTACACAGGTGTGCTACGTGGTAGCCACAACATTCATTTCTACACAAAAAATCAATTTCGTTATCACTCAATCATATGATTACAGACCAAATTGGACTCCACTCAGTCCTATTCACAGGAAAACCAGCCACCTTTGCTTTAAATGTTTACATGGACTTGCCATTTCACTCAGGCCAAATAAAAAATATCTGTGGTTCTGGTTATCCGACCTACCCTAATTTTTTAGGCCAACTCTAGAACTTTTTTCACCAAAAGATGAACTCTAGGTTTCGTTCTGGACATTTCTCTAATTTTCCTGTAAATGTAGCTAAAATTTCAAGCCAGTTTTACAAAACATCAATATAAGTTTGCACCTACCTACCTACCTTTATTTTTTCTCAATGTAACCGAAACCACAATTTTTTTTATTTGGCCTCATACAGCAAGTATATGGGAAGCTAGTCAATCCAACCAAAACACACCAAAAATCGGAAATTTCTAAAATTGATTTCTAAATAAAGATTTCATCGTATCTTACCTGTTGTTGATTTTGAAATGATCCAGGGTGGTTTAGAGCTGTTTTATGGACTTGAAGATATCAGCAGTCATCTATATATCTACAGGAAATACTGAAAGGAAAAACCAACCCTTTCCTAGCTAGTCATGTTCAATTACACCTTGGTATGGCTTCCAACTGTCAAATCTGGGTCAATTAATATTGTTCACCTCTCTCTACTCCCAGTGCAACCAAAATGCTTTTGGTTGCTTTTTTGGGAGTAGGGGTAGGTGAACATTTCGCCCTGATTTGAGGGTGGAAGCCATACCAAGATTTGTCAAGGTGCAATATTGAACATGACTAGGAAAAGGTTGGTTTTCTAAACAGTCTCAAACAAAGCTTTATTCTGCAAATGAAACAGTTATTTTTTGTTCATATACTGCTCAATAACGTATCTTTACAGTACTGTCAACAAAACAACCAGTGTCTAAAGTTGCAAAGATGGAGATTTGCAGGAATATTTACAGAAGTCGGTTCAACTTGCATTTTTATCCTGCATTCCTTTCAGTATTTCCTGTAGATATATACATGTAGATGACTGCTGATATCTTCAAGTCCCTAAAACAGCCCTAAGTCATCCAGAATCACTTAAAAATCAACAACAATAGGCAGGATACAATTAAATCTTTATTTAGAAATCATTCTTACAAATTTCCAAAATTTTTCATACATATTTAGATCAGATTGACTAACTTCCCATATATTTGCTATATGAGGGGAACAGCAAGTCCATATATATAAACAAACCAAAGGCAGCTGGTTTTCATGTGTCCTAATATAATATGGCTATTACCATTACTGTTGCAAGTGAAGTGCTACTGAATTGCTTTTATAATACAATTGCACAAGTATATATATATACTGCATATACTCAAATTATAGATGGACACACATACCTAAGTTGATTTTTAAGAACAAATTGCATCATGCCAATAAAGTGAAGCCATTTGAAGTGTGAGAAAATGGACTTAGTTCTAAAGAGATTCAGCTGTAGGATTTGTGTCAGAGGATAACCGAGTGGAAATCAGTGATACTGGCAAGCTACCTGTAGCAGTGAAAAGCACTCAAAGTCAGGAATGAAAAGTGGGAAAAAAATTAAAATTAAAATTAAAAAATTAAAAAATAAATTATATGATAGACGTTTTTAAAAATCAACTTCGATATATATACCATAAAATTCCAAATATAACTGAATAAATTTTAAGCCCCCCCAAATCCCAGACACAAAATAAATTCCTTCCCATGGGCTCATATCCGGTTGGGTATCAAAATAAGCGTTAAAACGCAAGTAAACCAGGTATTGACGCAATTTAACTTTGCACTTGTTTTACTAAAGAAGCAAATGGTTCAAAACAACAGCTTCATTGTCACTCATTTCAACAGACTAATATCAATAGTTCTATTATCTAACATGTTTTAAAACCCTTGTCTTTCTTGTTCAAACAATTTAAGACATAAAATGATATCCAATTATATGCCCAGGTGATTTCATAACGCAAATTTCACTCCGAATATAAGCCCCCCCTGGAATATAAGCCCACTCTGAATATAAGCCCATAAAAAAATTGCTATGAAAGCTATAAGCCCATGGGTTTGATGCCATTTATAGTTCAACTAGGCCAAGAGTATTCAGATTAGAACAGACAAAATTAATGATGCAAAAGTTCTCACGTGGCACATTAATATACCGGTTTTTGAATAATACAAAGTAGATCTGAGAGGTTCAAGGTTCTCTGGAGATTAATGCTTGTTTCCCAAAACACCATAAATATGATCATACTGCACTTGCAGATGATTTTAAAATATTCAGACCTCCATAGTTTTAGTTTCACTTCAGTAACTTGATAAAGGAGAAAAACTCTGAACATATATATTCCCGTCCAATTCATAACAGCCCGCTTGGTTGAAGGAACTCCAAATAATATCCAATCCGATGACCCGACTACTTCAAAGTGCTTCACGTCTTCTGTACATGTGAATAAAAATACATACACTTTCCGAAATTGTTTTTAATTCGCGTGTGCCAAGTTTATAAATACATATAGTGATATACAGGCAGCCGACTCCATCAGCGATAAACATTCGTAAACATTTCATATATTACAAGCCACTGCTAGTATCCAGTGCTATACACGAATGACTGACTACTGATTTGCAAGTCAAACACTGTTTACCACAAGCAAGATGAACAAAATTACAAATGGTCATACCAGCTTCTGGCAAACTCGAGTTCAATGAATCGAACGGATGAGAAATAAATACGAAACCCCCGTTGTGGTGTAAAACAAGACACTGCGCTGTTTTACAGTTGTACTTGTAGCTGTAGACACGGAAGCTCGCGGAGAAAATAGGTTGCTGAAAATGCGCAAAAAGACCGAAGCCCACTCCTTTCAGAATCTGACGGAGGAGGAGGATATGGAGGGAAAAGTATACTAAACAAAATTATATATTACACTATCGATTTCTATGTTTAACCACTGCGAATGAAGTCACCCTGCTTAGAAGCTAATAGACTCTTAATCGATTATGCACAAGCGATACGTGGATGCAAATATATAATTTTAGCTAGTAAAATTAAGTTCAAAAGTTCTTCACCGAGACTCTTCGTGCAGCCAAGCGGCGAGCGCGCATGTCCACCTGTACAAAATGCAAGCTGCCACAACCTGGATGTATCGATATAAATAGCAGCCTTTACTGCACTCACTATTCTCCCGTTACAATTTACCCTGCGAATCTACTGCAGCATGTATTCTGCACCACAAATGTGAGTTCTTGAAGCAATGTTGGCGGTAAACAATGCTCTTTGATCACATTTACCATGCACGAGTATACAAGTTCACTTACCTCGTAAGCATTTGCAATGTTCACGGTCTCGCCAGTTGCAGCAGTGTAGCCAACAATTCCAGTACCCCAAGGTATTTTAATTTCCTCCAAATCTCGAATATCTTCGATTTTTGACTCGGCATTTACATCAAAGACTTTTGAAACTAGATATCTCGGACCATCCTTGTCGCCTCGAATCAAAAACAGCGAGCATCGGTCACCATTTAACAGTACGCTAACATTCTGTAAAATTTTATGACACAATGTTGTAAGATCTAAATCATTCGAAATATCTTTCACAAGCTCCATCAACATTTCTGTTTCGTCGAGCTGTTGAAGTTCGAGTCGCGACTTGCGATTTCGATGAGGCGATCGAGCTCTCGATTTCGTCGGATCAGACGGCGAAAGAAAGCTGACTTGCCCATCAACAACATTCACAAGCGGTTTAAGAATGCCCCTTCCTTCAAATTCTGAAGCAGAAATCTTTCGAACGGGTGTTGAAGCTCCTGAATGCGGAGGAGTCCCACTCGGAGTTCTTACATGCGACCTTGAGAGAAGCCACGAGTCTATCAAGTTACGATTGGCCTTTCGTGAGAAATACGAGTGCACAAACTCTGGGTGTTCATCTAACCAGCTCTCTATTTTTGAGTTGATGTTTTCATCGTCTAAATTGATAATGGGATGATCTTGCTTTTCATTCTTTGTGCAGCAATTCGCCATGTTTGGCCGCCAAATGTTGATATTTGTCAAGACTGCGTTCCACTCATGGCTGTCAAACGTGTCCTGATCCACAGCACTGCCTGTGTTGATTTCTCTCCCGTTTGCGCGGCGCAATAAGTTCAATTGTTTTAAAACTTCCAGCAATGATTGACAGATAATAGCGAATTCTCGCTTTTGATTGGTTCCAGTTTCAAATCAATTCCTTTTTTAATTTTTCAAATATTGCGGCTGAGAAAAGGTGGCAGTGTCTTTTTCAGGCCCAGTTTTGTAAACGAGTTTTTTAACTGTAAGGGACCGTTACTTTTTTATAAGTAGGGGGGCCGGTTGAATTTGGAGGGCATCCAAAAAAACGGGGGCGGTAAGGGGGGCCATCCAAAAAAATGGCACCTTAAGGGGGGCGTCCCAAAACTAATCGTGTGATCAGGGAGGTAGCCTGCCGGGGTGGCCCGGCGTTCTAAATAGTATATAAATCGCTGCTCGCTTCGCTTCGCCCGGCCGCTCGTGTTTACATACTATCTAGAACGCCAGGCCACGCAGGCTACCAGGGAGGCAGAGGATGAGCTCAAGAACAAGGCAAGAACACGGGAAATGGCATCTTAGAGATTCAAATTTCAATTGTTTTCGTGGGGGCATGCTCCGGACCCCCCCCCCCCACTAGATCCGTCGATCCCCTAACTGAAACTGCTGCCTGTTAGTTGTTTACTACATTCGAAACATGTAGATGCAGACACGTATGGGCAACAAATATATAGATGGTGTTGGTTGCTTGTTTGCTAAATACTTTGTTTATTAAATGCACAGGTACTTTCTTCTGATTCATAATCAACTCTAATAAGCAGTTTATGGTGTAAATACAATATTACCATGAAATATTGAAGGCCATTGTACACTTAATTCGACATAGATTTTGTAGTCCATTGGTGGATGGGGGTGTCATTTAAAAAAATTGCTATCCGTTGGCGGGGCCACATGAAAAATTGAAGGAAACTGTGGAGGCATGTCATATTTTTGAAATGGTGTCTTAAATTCCACCGCCCCTCGCCCCCCACTCATAAAAATGAACAGTCCCTAACTGGTACCGTGAGTTACAATAAAGTGTGAGTTATTTTATTCCAGTCGAGGACAAAGAGGTTTTTCATGATAGTTAGGCTCCAGATCAGAGGACAAACGCAAACCGAAATTTCGCAAAATGGTCTCATTTGGGGCCCTAAAATCTCTACCTTCAAAAAAACATACGGGGCGATAAAATACCTGTAGTCAACTCTCGCCTAAAGGAACGATATATCTTCAACTGAATTGGCTAAACTAACTTACAAAACTTCTGATAAGATTTCTCAACTGCGGATTTTATCCTCGGATTTTTTAAGGCACGCCAAACTCGATGAAATGAGGCTTTACGGAACACGCATAAAATATTCATAATTACACTTAAACCGATAAATGGCGCTCAAAATTGCTGTTGCATTCATTATGAGGTTTAATCTCACTTGTCAAGCCCTTCGACCTTTCGCTCTCAGCCGCCATATTTAGCGTGTTTCGTCTGGCTTAGATCGAAACTACCTCGTGAGGTCGTTTCAATCATGCTCAGAGTAAACATGTTCCAATCATGATTCACACAAATCAACACTTGATGTGAATAAATACTGTTCATATAGTGAAATTCGTTTCATTTGTGATCAGACTAAACATGTTTCAATCAAGTGTGAACACAGTATGTTTACGTCCTTCAATTTCGTCAAAAGAATCCTGAAGTCAAAAACACTCTGCTGGCAAAACGAAAGAACTTGTTACATTTAATTGTTATCCTATTTCGCACCTCACAAAAAAGAATACCTGACTCCTTCGTTCTACACCTAAATAATAAACAGATCACTCAAACTAAATCTATAAAATACTTAGGAGTACTAATAGACTGTCATTTGAACTGAAAAGAACATATTCTCAACATTTCTAAAAAGCTATCAAAAAGTATTGGCATTATGTACCGATCAAATCGAAACTTCAACATCCTCCCGGGCAACCCCCGGGCATATGAACATTTGGAGTCTTGTTTGTCAAATTCCCCACTCCCGGGACAAAAACATTGTTCAAATGCCCCATTCCAAAGCAATGTTTAATAAGTGATTAAATGCCCCTACCCCCGGGACGTTTGAAATTGTTATTCAGTGGCGGGAGAGTGTAAGAGCCAACAAAAGTGTTCGTAAATAAAGATTCAAATGGACTTGACTTCAAACCTTTACATATTCTTGAACATTATATGTTTTCCCATAGTTGTACATTGTTTGTTTGAAAAATTGGAAGTATATAAAGAGGTAGAAGACCTTGGAACTTGCGAAGCTTGTGAAATTCGAGTCCGTAAATAATCTCAACTAGCGATTCGATCGAGGAAACCACGAGGCATGTAACATGAAATCGAGACAACTTGTTCAAATTCCCCACTACCCCTCCCTTCCAATGTCAAATTCCCCACCCATGGGGCAACCACCAACATCAAATTCATCACTACCCGGGCACGGGAATCAGTCGTCAAATGCCCGGGGTATGCCCGGGGGGGATGTTCAAGTTTCGATTTGATCGGTACATTACTTGCAAACTGAGGCAACAAGTTATGCGTATATAGTTCAGTGTCTTTATGTTCATAAAGTGAACACTCAAACTCTAGTACAACCATATTATAATGTTATATTTATCCTTTTCTCACATACAGCTGTATGGTATGGGGTAGCTCTTACACTATAAATATTAAACCCCTTGAAATACTGCAAAAGGGAACAATTCGTATCATAACTTTTTCCAAATTTGATGCTCATACTAGTTCCGTCTTTGTAAAACTTAAACTTCTTAAATTATCCGAAATAGTCCTTTTCTATACTGCATGGCTTAGTGTTTTATGTACCATTACTCTAAGGCTAGTTTTAAACATCGCGCTATTGCCGTTCCGACGTTTCCTCGACGGCGTTCGCAGTAGACTTGTCTGAGCTTGTCTGGGATTTCGATTGCGAAAGCAACGGTAGCAAGCGAACGAAATTGGT